>CAMAOI020000010.1:0-120006 GCA_945859575.2 Herminia tarsipennalis
CCTCCGACCGAGGACATCGACGTCACGGCTGTCCGCATTCGCGATGCGTTTACGCAGGTTTGCGATGCGGCCATGCCACGTTTCCGACGTCGTCCTCCGAGGAAGGAGGTCTACTGGTGGTCCCCAGAGTTGGCGGAACCTCCGTGCGGCCTGTATTCGTGCCCGGAGGATCTACACCCGCAGTCGACGGCGTCACCGGCGACGTAGAGAGGGAGGACCAGCTGTATGAAGCGTATCGCAATGCGAGGGACGCATTCAAGCTGGCCATCTGCCGCGCGAAGGAGACGGCGAGACAGGAGATGCTGGAGGGTCTAGATCGTGACCCCTGGGGTCGCCCCTACAGAGCGGCGCTGAACAAGCTCCGCTCGTCGGGCCCCCCCCCTTACAGAGACTCTCCAGCCCAGCTTCCTCGTGGAAGTGGTTGAGGCCCTTTTCCCGCAACGTGCGGAGCACACGCCACCGGCAATGGTCTCTGAGACCGACGACCGGGAGGCCGAGCCCAGTGTTCCGCCCGAAAGCCGTACTGGGCATCGGACAGATCGGGGCCGACCTCGCGCAAGTGGCGGACGATACGGGTAGCGAGAATTCTCTCAAGCAACTTCCCCGCCTCGTCCAGCAGCACGATAGGCCTGAAGGCCGCGACCGAATCGGGAGATCTACCCGGCTTCGGTTGAGAACCAGCTTCCCCGTTTTCCAACAGTCAGGGAACCGTCCGGACGCCAGGCAAAACGTCGAACAGCCCCCTGAGGCGGTCTCCCATGTGTTGAGGACCAGGGCCAACACTCGGGCAGGAATCCCGTCAGGCCCGGGGGCGGTACTCTTCGAACGAATCCGAAGTACAGCCGCCCCCACCTCCGCCTCCGTGACGGGCGGAACACTGGGCTCGGCCTCCCGGTCGTCGGTCTCAGAGACCATTGCCGGTGGCGTGTGCTCCGCACGTTGCGGGAAAAGGGCCTCAACCACTTCCACGAGGAAGCTGGGCTGGAGAGTCTCTGTAAGGGGGGGGCCCGACGAGCGGAGCTTGTTCAGCGCCGCTCTGTAGGGGCGACCCCAGGGGTCACGATCTAGACCCTCCAGCATCTCCTGTCTCGCCGTCTCCTTCGCGCGGCAGATGGCCAGCTTGAATGCGTCCCTCGCATTGCGATACGCTTCATACAGCTGGTCCTCCCTCTCTACGTCGCGGTGACGCCGTCGACTGCGGGTGTAGATCCTCCGGGCACGAATACAGGCCGCACGGAGTTCCGCCAACTCTGGGGACCACCAGTAGACCTCCTTCCTCGGAGGACGACGTCGGAAACGTGGCATGGCCGCATCGCAAACCTGCGTAAACGCATCGCGAATGCGGACAGCCGTGACGTCGATGTCCTCGGTCGGAGGTGGTGAGGACGACCACGATTGAACGATAGCCGCCTCCTCCAGCAGTTCCCTGTCGAGTCGACCCACAGCCCACCGCGGAAATCGGGATTGTCTGCCCGCCGCGTGACCTCTACTGGCGCCCTGGGACCGGGAGAGCTCAAACCGGATGTACAAGTGATCCGAGAGCGTCTCAACCTCAGCCAGTACGCGCCAGTTCCTTACGCGTGCTTCGATACCAGGGGTAGCGAACGAAAGGTCCACTATCGACCCCCCCTGGCGCCGAACGCACGTATTGGTGGTGCCCCTGTTCAGCAAACAGAGGCCCACCGCAGCCGCCCATTCTTCCACCGCCGTTCCGCGAGCGTCCGTCCTAGGAGATCCCCACGCCAAGGATTTGGCGTTAAAATCCCCCAGCACCACGACGTGGCGAGGTGCTAGCCGCCGTATCGAGGCTTCCAAGCTAGCCAGGAAAACCTCAAAATCGGCCAGACTCCGGTTTGGGGAGAAGTACACGCCGTAAAGCGTGAGTCCCCCCCAGTCGGCAGCAACATATCCCGTACCCTTATCTCTGAGCGACAAGGGCGGGGAATGGAGCGCAGCGGAGCTGACGATCGCCACGGAGCCGTCCCGGTCACCCATCCAATTCGGACGAGGAGGAACGTAATAGGGCTCCGCGGCTACGGCAACAGCAATCGACCACTCTGCCATGGTTTGCAGGAAAAGATCCTGCGCGCCGGCAGAATGGTTGAGATTCGCCTGGAGGAGGGAAAAGCACTCACTGTCCATTACTGGACTCCGGTACTACATCCTCCTCCATTCGCGCTGGCGGCGGTGTACGAGGGGCAGCCTTGGCCGATTGGCTACCCCCCGGGCGTGGCTTTGGAGCCTGCGGGGGTTTGCACCCCTCCCGTCTCATGACGTGGTTAGCAGGCAAATTACCCGCCGCACACGCTGGACAGTGGGGGGCAGCGGAACAGTCCGCCGCCTTGTGCCCCGGGCGACCGCAGCGGAAACAAAGTCCGCCGCAGTCGAAGCAACTAGTGCACTTCGGACGCATGTGTCCCGTCGCCATGCACTTGAAGCAGCGCGCGGGTCTAGCCGGCAGGATCGTAACCCTGGCGGCGCTGAAGCCCACGAGCAGCCTCCCTGCATCAGCCAATAATTTGGCCGCGGCAACGGGGCACTGCGCCCAAACCGCAAAAGCACCTCCGGGGCCGGGGCGAATGGCGCCGACCCTGATGGAGTCAAGAGCGCATTGGGTACGGGTCCCAATAGCCTCCCGAACTTCCTGGGCCGTGACCGAGTCATCCAGTCCCGAAATACGCATTTCTGCGCACTTCGTGGGCCTGGCGACTCTTACGCCTTCTTCCCCAGCAATCATCCCCCGCAGCTTCTCCGCGAAGAAATCTGCGTTCCTGCCTCCGTCTGGGCCTGGGAACTCGAGGATCCGAGCTCCCGTCTGCGAGGGCCGGGTGGTTGCACCCAGACCCCCGAGATCAGAGGCGGTGATGGTCCTCTTCACCCTCGCAAATATCTCCGCATAGGAGACTCCGCGCTCTAGTGCCTCCGTCGACACCGTGACAACCACGGCGGCCGTTTTCGGCACTTGGAGCTTCGGCTTCCTAGCCACGACTCCTTTGGCAGCATTTGGGGCAGCCTTCTTCCCCTTTCTTCTGCGACGCGACCTTTTGCTCACCGTCTGCCAGCCCTCGTTGGCGGAGACGAGGGGGGCGGGAGCAGGTGCGGGTGCAGGGGCACGAGCCTTAACCTCCTGGGCGCGTGGAGCGACCGAAGGGGCGGACGATGGTGCCGCCGTCGAACCCTTGGCAGGCTGGGGGCCTACCTGGGGTGTGGCTGGAGGGGCCGTGGCTCGTGACGTCTTCCTCTTGGGCGCAGACGCCGCGCTTGTCGCGTAGGTCTCGACGCGTCCCCCAGAACAGGGTAGGGGCGTCGGAGCAGTAGCCGTGTATCATGCGATCAAAAAGTGATCACCGTCCGTTGCCCAGGGTGCACCACGAGGAGGTTTTCCGGCACTTAGCACCCCTTAGCACCCCAACCTAACCTTTTTTTTTTTTTTTTTTTTTTTATGGCCGTAAAAAATGCCTAACGCACACCTCCAGCACCCGGGGCAGACGCTGGAGGTAGTGTGGGACCAGCCCCCACTAAAAAATCGGCCGTGTACCAACTCGCCGCCTTCACACGGATAGGCCGCCGGAATTGACTATTTCTTCGGCGGACCCACCCAGCGGCATAGCCCCATCGGGCATTCCTGCTCCTGCGGCGTTCTGGGTACACACAGAACGCCGCCATCGCGAAAGGCCGCGAGCGTGGGAATCTTCCCCGTCCATCACGCCCACAGCCCCACCAAACGACGTCACGCGCGACTGCGCCTCGACGTCGCCCGGTTCGCCGGCGACGGGGCAGACTAGCACCGCCGCCTCCCCCCACGAGATGAAGTTCCCGCAGGAGGATGCGACCGCGTCCTGGACCCCCTATCGCAAAACGCTTCCTGTACCCCTATCACTGACGACAGGGGCGAGGAGCGAGCACGTCTAAGGGAGTCCGTTAGGTGGAGGGTGGAGAGGCTTGAGAGGGCGCCTCATCTTCACCCTCCTCCATCCGCACCGGAGCCTGGGTGCTGGGGTCGGCCGCAGCTCGGCCCGTCCCCGAGGGCGGCTTGACACCCTTTGGGGGCTTTGCAGCCTTGGGGGGCTTGCAGCCTGCCCTTCCCATCATGTGGTCGGCGGGCTGGTTGCCCGCCGCGCACACGGGGCAGTGGGGAGCGGCAGTACACGCCGCTGCCGTATGCCCCGATTGACCGCAGCGGAAACAGAGTCCGCTGCAGTCTAGGCTGCTGGTGCATTGAGGGCGCAGGTGCCCTGCGCCCATGCACCTGTAGCACCTCGCGGGCCTCGCCTCGAGGATGGTGATCCTCGCGGCAGAGACACCTACGAGGAGCCGCCCCACCTCTGCCAAAACTTTGGCCGCGGCGACGGGGCAACGTGCCCACGCCGCACCAACTCCGCCGGGGCCGGGGCGGATCGCGCCGACCTTCACGGTTCCGGGAGAGCAATGAGCCTTCTGCTCTATTGCCTCCCGGACCTCCTCGGACGTTACGGAGTCGTCCAGACCGGAGACGCGCAACTCCGCGCACTTCATCGGCCTGGCGACCCTTACGCCCTCCTCGCCTCCCGCAATACGCCTGAGCGTTTCCGCCACCAGGTCGGCCTTCTTTGCGCCCTCCGCCCCCGGAACTTCGAGAAGTCTAGCCCCTGTCTGCGAGCGTCGGAACCTGACTTCTACGCCCCCCGCAGCTACGAGAGCGGCCTTCGCGTTAGTTAAGAGGCTGGCGTAAGTAACGCCTCTGCTCTCCGCCTCCGGCGACACCGTCACGAGGACGGCGGCCGTTTTCGGCGGAGAGAGCTTCGGCCTCTTCCTGCCCCTTTTTACCGGAGCGGCCTCCTGCGAAGAGGGGGCGGCAGCGACTACCTGCTCAGAGGACGCCGCAGCGGCTCTCTCTTTCTTCTGGCGCCGCGATTTCTTGCTCCCCGCCATTTGCCATTCCTCACAAGAGGTGGCAGTGGCGGGAGCAGACGCTCTCCACTCCTTTTCACTGCGTCCACTTTCTCTCCTTCACGTTCCTTCTTCTGTAGCTTTTTGCTTCCAGTCTTGTTAAAAATATTTTTGAGTTTTGAGTCATCCATATTTGATCCCACGAGTATGGGGGAAATAAAGGTCCACCCGGGCAGTGCCCCCTGTACCCGGGTAAGCGTAAATTTGTATCCCAACTGGGGGGTCCGCAGGTGCCCCAGCTGGGGGTAGCGCTTGGAACCGAACATCCCATCGGCCATGCATCCTCTGGTCACGCTCCGCAACACAGGATTCGGGGATTTTTTATAGAGGTTGTCATCCTCGCAGCCCAGGCGACCAAGCCAAGACCCTCGCCCCCGCTCGGAGCCGTGAGACGTGGCCACGACACTCCTAATCGGGATTACGATATCCGACGGTGGCAGAAAGAAGATCTCCCCGCCCGCTCGACGGCAGTGTGAGTGCACGTCAAGCCCGTCCTCCGGGCAGCCCAGGAATGGGCCACCCCCTACTCTGCCAGAACATTAGCCGTGTGACGGTGGTTTCGCGAAAAGCCGCGAATCCACCGTCACACGTTGCCCAGGGTGCACCACGAGGAGGTTTTCCGGCACTTAGCACCCCAACCTAACCTTTTTTTTTTTTTTTTTTTTTTTTTTTTTTTTTTTTTTTTTTTTTTTTTTTTTTTTTTTTTTTTATGGCCGTAAAAAATGCCTAACGCACACCTCCAGCACCCGGGGCAGACGCTGGAGGTAGTGTGGGACCTGCCCCCACTAAAAAATCGGCCGTGTACCAACTCGCCGCCTTCACACGGATAGGCCGCCGGAATTTGCTATTCTTCGGCGGACCCACCCAGCGGCATAGCCCCGTCGGGCATTCCTGCTCCTGCGACGTCCTGGATACACACAGAACGCCGCCATCGCGAAAGACCGCGAGCGTGGGAAACTTCCCCGTCCATCACGCCCACAGCCCCACCAAACGACGTCACGCGCGGCTGCGCCTCGACGTCGCTCGGTTCGCCGGCGACGGGGCAGACAATCCCCGCCGCCTCCTCCCACGGGTTGAATTTCCCGCAGAAGGTTGCGACCGCGTCCTGGACCCCCTACCGCGCAACGCATCCGGTACCCCTATCACTGACGACAGGGGCGAGGAGCGAGCACGGCTAAGAGAGTCCTTTTAGGTGGAGGGTGTAGGGGCACGGGAAGGCGCCTCGTCCCCACCCTCCTCCATCCGCACCGGAGCCTGGACGCGAGGAGCTCGGCCAGTCTCCGCAGGCGGCTTTGCGGCCTTGGGAGGTTTACAGCCCGCCCTTCCCATCATGTGATCGGAAACAGAGTCCGCTGCAGTCTAGGCTGCTGGTGCATTGAGGGCGCAGGTGCCCCGCGCCCATGCACCTGTAGCACCTCGTGGGCCTCGCCTCGAGGATTGTGATTCTCGCGGCAGAGACACCCACGAGGAGCCGCCCCACCTCTGCCAAAACTTTGGCCGCGGCGACGGGGCAACGCGCCCACGCCGCACCAACTCCGCCGGGGCCGGGGCGGATCGCGCCGACCTTCACGGTTCCGGGAGAGCACTGAGCCTTCTGCTCTATTGCCTCCCGGACCTCCTCAGACGTCACGGAGTCGTCCAGGCCGGAGACGCGCAACTCCGCGCACTTCATCGGCCTGGCGACCCTTACGCCCTCCTCGCCTCCCGCAAGACGCCTGAGCGTTTCCGCCACCAGGTCGGCCTTCTTTGCGCCCTCCACCCCTGGAAGTTCCAGAAGCCGGGCTCCAGTTTGTGAGCGGCGGCACCTCACCTCTACACCCCCAGCAGCTAAAAGAGCCGCCTTCGCCCCGCTGAAGAGACTTGCGTAGGTGACCCCTCTGCGCTCCGCCTCCGGCGACACCGTCACAAGGACGGCTGCCGTTTTCGGCGGAGTAAGTTTTGGCTTTCGCCTAACTTTTGCCCTTACCGGGGTAACCTCCTGCACGGGAGCGGCGGAATTGGCCTTCTTCTTTTGGCGCCGCGATTTCTTGCTTTCCGCCGTTCGCCATTCCTCTCCAGAGGGGGCAGAAGCGGGAGCAGACGCTGGCGCCGGAGGACCGGCTTGGGCCGTTGGGGCGCCTGAGGCGCCCACTTCGGCGACACGGGGTGCTTTCCTCGGCGCACGCTGCGCCCCTCGCCAATTCGGACGAGGAGGAACGTAATAGGGCTCCGCGGCTACGGCAACAGCAATCGACCACTCTGCCATGGTTTGCAGGAAAAGATCCTGCGCGCCGGCAGAATGGTTGAGATTCGCCTGGAGGAGGGAAAAGCACTCATTGTCCATTATTGGACTCCGGTACTACATCCTCCTCCATTCGCGCTGGCGGCGGTGTGCGAGGGGCAGCCTTGGCCGATTGGCTACCCCCCGGGCGTGGCTTTTGAGCCTGCGGGGGTTTGCACCCCACCCGTCCCATGAGGTGATTAGCAGGCAAATTGCCCGCCGCACACGCTGGACAGTGGGGGGCAGCGGAACAGTCCGCCGCCTTGTGCCCCGGGCGACCGCAGCGGAAACAGAGTCCGCCGCAGTCGAAGCAACTAGTGCACCTCGGACGCATGTGTCCCGTCGCCATGCACTTGAAGCAGCGCGCGGGTCTCGCCGGCAGGATCGTAACCCTGGCGGCGCTGAAGCCCACGAGCAGCCTCCCTGCATCAGCCAATAATTTGGCCGCGGCAACGGGGCATTGCGCCCAAACCGCAAAAGCGCCTCCGGGACCGGGGCGAATGGCGCCGACCCTGATGGAGTCAAGAGCGCATTGGGTACGGGTCCCAATAGCCTCCCGAACCTCCTGGGCGGATACCGAGTCATCCAAGCCCGAAATACGCATTTCTGCGCACTTCGTGGGCCTGGCGACTCTAACGCCTTCCTCCCCAGCAATAATCCCTCGCAGCTTCTCAGCAAAGAAGTCCGCGTTTTTGCCTCCGTCCGGGCCCGGGAACTCGAGGATCCGAGCTCCCGTCTGCGAGGGCCGGGTGGTAGCACCCAGACCCGCGAGGTCGGAGGCGGTGAGATTTCTCTTCACCGACGCGAAGATCTCCGCATAGGAGACCCCACGCTCCTGTGCCTCCGGCGACACCGTGACAATCACGGCGGCCGTTTTCGGCACTTGGAGCTTAGGCTTCTTAGCCACGACTGTTTGGGCAGCTGCATTTGGGGCAGCCTTCTTCCCCTTTCTTCTGCGCCGCGACCTTTTGCTCACCTTCTGCCAGCCCTCGTCAGCGGGGACGAGGGGGGCGGGAGCAGGTGCGGGCGCAGGGACACGAGCCTTCTGGGCACGTGGAGCGACCGACAGCGCGGGAGATGGTGCCGCCGTCAAAACCTGGGGTGGCTGGGGGCCTCCCCGGGACTGGGCTGGCGTCCTCTCGACCGCTGGAGGGGCCGTAGCTCGTGCCGTCTTCTGCTTGGGCGCAGACGCCGCGCGTGTCGCGTAGGTCCCAACGCGTCCCCCGGAACAGGGTAGTGGCGTCGGAGCGGTAGCCGTGTACGGCTTTGCGACCGGCGGTGTGCGGGAGGTCGGCACCGGAGGCAATCTTGCCTCCAGACTCCCGATGCGGGCAGCGATTTTCGACTCAAAAGAGCCCATCAGCTGCCGCAACTGCGCCTCAATACCTCCGGAGGAGGGTGAAGGCTGCGTTTTCGCAGGACTGGCCAAAACAGCCCGCGATGAACCGGGTCTAGAGGAGGCTAGGTCGGCCCGCAGTCTGGCGAGCTCGGCGCGGAGCTCCGCCATGTCCGACCGCAGAGTGGCGTTCTCTGAGCGCAACTGCTGTATCTCCCTGGTGGTGGCTTCCGTGCGACCGGCCAGGTCGTCCACCACTACGAGCAGTTTAGCGCCCGCCTCCTTAAGGCCGCGCACAAAGGGGCCCTTCAAATTAGTGGATTTGGTAGCCACCTCGTAAATCGCGGCTACCGCATCCCCGGCCCTCGCCTTGAGTTCCGACGTAGTAGGAGGGGATTCAAGGTCCCCCCCCGACCGTTGGTCCTCGGCGAGGAGCTGCACCACCCGGTCTTCGGCGGTGCGCTCGCCCTCCGTGCGCGTGCGCAGGTATTTCTCCCTGCTGGAGAAAACAGAGCCACTGGCTCCTCCCCTACGCGCTGTAGGTATTTTGCTGAGGGTCTGGGAGACCCCCGGCACCTCCTGCGGCGGCGAGCGGCTGCGGCCACGCTTCTGGGAAACCCAGAGCCTGCCTGGCCGCTCGTCACGCACCGCTTTGTCGTCGTGGACTTCAGTAGCCTCCATTACGTCCACGTCCGTAATGGAGGACTCCGAGGCGGTCAAAGAGCCCGTACGCGGGACCTTAGGCGGCAACGGGGATGGAGCCCCACTCGCCTTAGCCCCTTTCACGGTCTTACGACCCTTCTCGCGAACCGCAGAAATACGGCTCGAGGTTCGGAGCGCGACCTTCGCGCTCTTCTTTGTGCCGGATTTACCGCTCGGCAACGGGCGGATGTGTCGTTGGTTGTCCCCCCCAGAGTACGCGGGACTGACGGAGCCGACTGGCTCCGCAAGGGATTCCCCGAGCGGAGTGCGCTCGGGACCCTCCTGGGTAGATTCTGCTGAAACTTGGACCTTCGACATAATGTTGAGTTTCGAGACCTCCGTCTGGGTAGCCCTCGGGACTGAGATCCCCTCAGCCATTCATCCCATTGCCGGGCACCACAAGCGTGGGATTAGGGTATTTTTTAAAGGGGTTTACTTCCCCGCAGCCCACAAAGCGTGGACCCCCGGTCCTGTCAATTCAGGATTACGGGTCGGGCCGGTCGGTGGTCTGCATCAGACCATGTCCGCCATCTGTAAATAGATGGTGAACCCGCCGCCCCTTGCCCTTCCTCCGAAAAGCCCAGGGATGGACCAAAACCTCCCCTGATTGCCCGGCGGCAACGCAATAGCGAGAGCACGCCGAGCCCGCCACATTTCTCCACTGTTTTTCCCCCCAGCAGGAAAACAAAACAAAAGCAAAATAAAAAGAAGTGTAAAAAGTAAAGGTGTAAAAATAAAATAAAGCAAAACAAAATAGACAGTAAAACAAAATAAAACAAAAAAAAATAAAATAAAACAAAATAAAACAAGAGGGGGCACAAGGAGAAACGCCCCGAGTGGCCCGAATACGGGCCCCTCTCTTTGCCAGAACATTAGCCGTCCGGCGATCAAAAAGTGATCACCGTCCGTTGCCCAGGGTGCACCACGAGGAGGTTTTCCGGCCGGGAACCTAACCTAACCTAACCTAACCTAACCTAACCTAACCTAACCTTTTTTTTTTTTTTTTTTATGGCCGTAAAAAATGCCTAACGCACACCTCCAGCACCCGGAGCAGACGCTGGAGGTAGTGTGGGACCTGCCCCCACTAAAAAATCGGCCGTGTACCAACTCGCCGCCTTCACACGGATAGGCCGCCGGAATTGACTATTTCTTCGGCGGACCCACCCAGCGGCATAGCCCCATCGGGCATTCCTGCTCCTGCGGCGTCCTGGGTACACACAGAACGCCGCCATCGCGAAAGGCCGCGAGCGTGGGAAACTTCCCCGTCCGTCACGCTCATAGCCCCACCAAGCGACGTAACGCGCGACTGCGCCTCGACGTCACTCGGTTCGCCGGCGACGGGGCAGACTAGCCCCGCCGCCTCCCCCCACGAGATGAACTTCCCGCAGGAGGGTGCGACCGCGTCCTGGACCCCCCACCGCGCAACGCATCCGGTACCCCTATCACTGACGACAGGGGCGAGGAGCGAGCACGTCTAAGGAGTCCGTTAGGTGGAGGGTGTAGAGGCATGGGAAGGCGCCTCCTCCCCACCCTCCTCCATCCGCACCGGAGCCTGGGCGCGAGGCGCTCGGCCAGTTCCCGCAGGCGGCTTTGCGGCCTTGGGAGGCTTACAGCCCGCCCTCCCCATCATGTGGTTGGCGGGCAGATTGCCCGCCGCACACACGGGGCAGTGGGGAGCGGCAGAACACGCCGCTGCCGTATGCCCCGGTTGACCACAGCGGAAACAAAGTCCGCTGCAGTCAAAGCTACTGGTGCATTGCGGGCGCAAGTGCCCCGCGCCCATGCACCGGTAGCACCTCGTGGGCCTCGCCTCGAGGATTGTGATCCTCGCGGCGGAGAAGCCCACGAGGAGCCGGCCTGCCTCTGCCAAAGTTTTGGCAGCAGCGACGGGGCAACGCGCCCACGCCGCACCAACTCCGCCGGGGCCGGGGCGAATCGCACCGACCCTCACGGTTGCGGGAGAGCACTGAGCCTTCAGCTCAATTGCCTCCCGGACAGCCTCGGGCGTAACTGAGTCGTCCAGGCCGGAGACGCGCAACTCCGCGCACTTTGTCGGCCTGGCGACCCTTACGCCCTCCTCGCCCCCCGCAAGACGCCTCAGCGTCTCCGCCACTAAGTCGGCCTTGCTCGGGCCCTCCGTCCCCGGAAACTCGAGGAGCCGGGCCCCGGTCTGTGAGCGGCGGAAGCTCACTTCCACGCCCCCAGCTGCCAGAAGTGCGGCCCTCGCCCCGCTAAATAGGCTGGCGTATGATACGCCCCTACTCTCCGCCTCCGGCGACACCGTCACAAGGACGGCGGCCGTTTTCGGCGGAGACAGCTTTGGCTTTTGCCTAGCTTTCTTTGCCGGGGCAACCTCCTGCACAGGAACGGCGGGAGGGGCCTTCTTATTCTGCCGGCGCCGCGATTTCCTACTCTCCGCCGTTTGCCATTCCTCAGTAGAGGGGGCAGAGGCAGGGGCAGACGCTGGCGCCGGGGTACACACCTGGGCCGTTGGGGCGCGTGAAGCGCCCGCTGCGGCAGCACGGGGTGCTCCTCTCGGCGCACGCTGTGGAAGATTAGAGTCTCCACCCCGCGGCCGTGCACCTCGGTCTCGACAGACAGACAGACAGACAGACAGACAGACAGACAGACAGACAGACAGACAGACAGACAGACAGACAGACAGACAGACAGACAGACAGACAGACAGACAGACAGACAGACAGACAGACAGACAGACAGACAGACAGACAGACAGACAGACAGACAGACAGACAGACAGACAGACAGACAGACAGACAGACAGACAGACAGACAGACAGACAGACAGACAGACAGACAGACAGACAGACAGACAGACAGACAGACAGACAGACAGACAGACAGACAGACAGACAGACAGACAGACAGACAGACAGACAGACAGACAGACAGACAGACAGACAGACAGACAGACAGACAGACAGACAGACAGACAGACAGACAGACAGACAGACAGACAGACAGACAGACAGACAGACAGACAGACAGACAGACAGACAGACAGACAGACAGACAGACAGACAGACAGACAGACAGACAGACAGACAGACAGACAGACAGACAGACAGACAGACAGACAGACAGACAGACAGACAGACAGACAGACAGACAGACAGACAGACAGACAGACAGACAGACAGACAGACAGACAGACAGACAGACAGACAGACAGACAGACAGACAGACAGACAGACAGACAGACAGACAGACAGACAGACAGACAGACAGACAGACAGACAGACAGACAGACAGACAGACAGACAGACAGACAGACAGACAGACAGACAGACAGACAGACAGACAGACAGACAGACAGACAGACAGACAGACAGACAGACAGACAGACAGACAGACAGACAGACAGACAGACAGACAGACAGACAGACAGACAGACAGACAGACAGACAGACAGACAGACAGACAGACAGACAGACAGACAGACAGACAGACAGACAGACAGACAGACAGACAGACAGACAGACAGACAGACAGACAGACAGACAGACAGACAGACAGACAGACAGACAGACAGACAGACAGACAGACAGACAGACAGACAGACAGACAGACAGACAGACAGACAGACAGACAGACAGACAGACAGACAGACAGACAGACAGACAGACAGACAGACAGACAGACAGACAGACAGACAGACAGACAGACAGACAGACAGACAGACAGACAGACAGACAGACAGACAGACAGACAGACAGACAGACAGACAGACAGACAGACAGACAGACAGACAGACAGACAGACAGACAGACAGACAGACAGACAGACAGACAGACAGACAGACAGACAGACAGACAGACAGACAGACAGACAGACAGACAGACAGACAGACAGACAGACAGACAGACAGACAGACAGACAGACAGACAGACAGACAGACAGACAGACAGACAGACAGACAGACAGACAGACAGACAGACAGACAGACAGACAGACAGACAGACAGACAGACAGACAGACAGACAGACAGACAGACAGACAGACAGACAGACAGACAGACAGACAGACAGACAGACAGACAGACAGACAGACAGACAGACAGACAGACAGACAGACAGACAGACAGACAGACAGACAGACAGACAGACAGACAGACAGACAGACAGACAGACAGACAGACAGACAGACAGACAGACAGACAGACAGACAGACAGACAGACAGACAGACAGACAGACAGACAGACAGACAGACAGACAGACAGACAGACAGACAGACAGACAGACAGACAGACAGACAGACAGACAGACAGACAGACAGACAGACAGACAGACAGACAGACAGACAGACAGACAGACAGACAGACAGACAGACAGACAGACAGACAGACAGACAGACAGACAGACAGACAGACAGACAGACAGACAGACAGACAGACAGACAGACAGACAGACAGACAGACAGACAGACAGACAGACAGACAGACAGACAGACAGACAGACAGACAGACAGACAGACAGACAGACAGACAGACAGACAGACAGACAGACAGACAGACAGACAGACAGACAGACAGACAGACAGACAGACAGACAGACAGACAGACAGACAGACAGACAGACAGACAGACAGACAGACAGACAGACAGACAGACAGACAGACAGACAGACAGACAGACAGACAGACAGACAGACAGACAGACAGACAGACAGACAGACAGACAGACAGACAGACAGACAGACAGACAGACAGACAGACAGACAGACAGACAGACAGACAGACAGACAGACAGACAGACAGACAGACAGACAGACAGACAGACAGACAGACAGACAGACAGACAGACAGACAGACAGACAGACAGACAGACAGACAGACAGACAGACAGACAGACAGACAGACAGACAGACAGACAGACAGACAGACAGACAGACAGACAGACAGACAGACAGACAGACAGACAGACAGACAGACAGACAGACAGACAGACAGACAGACAGACAGACAGACAGACAGACAGACAGACAGACAGACCCGCACGGTTCTACAAGTTATCCGCCGCTGCAGCGGAAGCCTCAAACAACTGTGTCCGCCGCGGATATAAATCCGCGGATACATTTTTAAGTATTATCTACGTGTTCGTAGGAGTGTTGCGGTTCCGCAGCTGCGGTGAACGCGGGAGAAAATCGCTCCATGAGTTCTATCTCTAAAATGAAGGTATACACGAGTTTCAGGGTATCTATTATTCCGAGGTACAAAGGTACAAAATTAAGTGGTCTGTAATTCCGTGTTTTGCCCGAGCGAGATACGTATGAAGATTACCTTCTGTACTTCCCGTATTTTGTGGATAAATTCAGCCTCCGACCTTTTAAAACATCACGATTACGCATTGCGGGATTTTGCTTTAAGTACTGTATCTGCCACCGCAGTCCGTGAAATAGTAATGTTAACACATCACTGTGTTTCTGTTAAAGGGCACTGTAGCAAGTGTAATTACTGGGCAAATCAGACATCTTTGGCAAACAAAGATTTGGGTGGATACAATTATTTTTATGGGCTAGTGTGTCGCTTACCATCAGGCTCATGATCTGCAAATTAACGGCAAATTTGTCTGCTTATAAAAATGCAGGCGGAGGCATTTTAGTAACTTCACGGGGACTCATTAACGCCTTCGACTGCACGATTCAATGTTATCTTATTTTCATTTTTTTTAAGCAGGCGGGTTATTGATTTTTTAAATAACTTTTATATTTAGTAATTTTTTTCCGTATAATTAGTACGGTTTGGGAACTCTGCCTTTAACGCAGTAATGAAGTTCTCGAACTCTCACTGTCTTCTATGATTGCTTTATACAAGTGTAGCGATGGTCCAGCCAGATACGCCGCCACAAATAACTTTTTCTCGTCATCTGATGTCATTTTATTAATCACAACATGATCCGGAATTGATCAACGAAATCATCAAAGGACTCGTACAATCCTGTGAATTCACTCACTTTTTCTTCTTTCCTATTTATCATACAAATACCACTTAGCTCTTTAAATGACTTCCTACGAGGAGTTCGACGCTTCCACCTTGAGACGTGAGGTTGTTAGCGCTGGGGTACGTAGCAGGATCTATTTCTCCACGATTTTGAAGAATCAAAAGACTTATTTCCCCGTTCCTATTTGGTTTATTACAACAATTCATAAAATAATTACATTCCAAGACTTTTTTGACTGTTTGCCTTGACGCTTCTTTTAATTCTCCCAATTGTTTTCTTATTTTCTTTTCCGTCGCTATTTCAAACCTTTGGAACGTCAAGACAAATAGTTAACAATAATGAAGCTTAAGCATTTTTTTCAAGGCAGAGCAGAAGTTTTGATATGGCAATTCAATAATATTTTCAGGTAAGGAGCTGTAAATGAGAGGAGCCTTAAAAAAACAGCTTCGTCTAATCATTTCAAGGCGGAGTACTGGCATTTTTAGACGATAATGATTGTGTTTCCTTTCGTTTGTGTTGTCTTGAACTTCGAATAATTGGATAGCAATAAATATATATCGACGGAACAGTTAGAATATTTTGAGATTTAAAAATCGGCCTACATGATTCTGACCAGTGCAAATTATAAATTGCTCGTAGGCATTTTTTTTATACCATAAATATTTTCATAAGTTCTGATGAATAACCCCATACGACTATAGAATACCTGAGGACGGAGCAGACGTAAGTATGATAAACCGTTAGTGCTGTTTGAGCAGACGTTATTTCTCTAACCTTTTTTAGAGCAAAAACGAACCTATTGAATTTCTTACAAATGCTATCAATATGTTCCTTCCAAGTCAAATGCTCGTCGACTACAATACCCAGGAACTTTGTGCAATGTACTTGCTCAACTATCTGATTATTGTGGACAATGTTTAACTGCCTGGATTTACTACGATGTGTTTTAAAATTTATTACTTTTGTTTTTTCTAAATTTAACTTTAATGAATTTGAATCTAACCATTTAACTATAGATTGTAATGTTTGTTGAATTACAGCTTCATAAGCGTTATTATTATCAAGTTCCATAATTACGGTAATATCATCTGCAAACAATACGCAGTCATATTCGCTGAGAACTTTAGGTAGGTCATTAATATAGACCAAGAAAAGCAAGGGTCCCAAAATACTACCGTGTGGTACACCAGAATAGTTAATTCTAAGGTCTGAGTCAAAGTTTTCTAGACTGTTTGTATGACAGTTGAATTTAGTTAATCTACTGACTTGAGTTCTTCTATATATATATTTTTTGTAAAAGAATAGAGTGATTAACAAAATCGAATGCTTTACTTAAATTAACGAAAAGAGCACTACATGGTATTTTCCTGTTAAGTTTAGTCATTATTGATTCCGTTAATTTGAAAGTTGCTAACCCAGTAGACCTGAACTGTCTAAACCCATATTGTTCGTTCACTAGCAACTCGTATTTGTTAAAGAAAGTTAGAATTCTTTTATACATATTTTTTTCAAAAATTTTAGAGAATACAGTCGTTAAAGCAATGGGCCGGTAGTTGTTTATATCCGTCCTTGGGCCTATTTTATGAAGCGGTTTAATTATAGACAGTTTAAGACTTTCGGGGAAGCAACCTTGCTGTATAGATAAATTGATTTCCCTTCCCCCCGGATCGCGAAAGTGTTCGGACGTGTCCACTATAATCGTTTAAAAAATCAAATATTTAAATAAATAAAAAATAATAAAGTGATTTAAATCAAGCTGAAGTACCAGGAAAGCATAAACAGCAAGGAGGGTGACTCATTTACGACAGCTGGTAAGCTCCACCCGTTGTTACGCTAATTGGCTAATCATCCCCTAAGCCACGCCCTTCCGCTTCATACCTGCAGATACAAGCGCCTACGCACTTTTTAATAGCAAACTGTGATCTTGAGCTTTGATATTATTTTACTACATGCCTAAAGCAATCAACATGCCGGGATCTCCTAACAAAGCAGGGTCAGAATCGGACATCCCCAAGACAGTAACGTCTACGCCAACTTTTGCGTCCTTACGCCCTAAACGCAAAAACGAAGATGTTACACGCGATGACTTTAAGGCATTCCAACAAGAAATAATGCAAATGTTAAAGTCCTGGAAAATGAATCAGGATAAAAAATTCATTAAATTAGAGAATTCATTAACAAGCATTCAAAAAACCTCTGTAGACATCGAAAAATCTCTTGAGTTCCTATCTAACCAATATGAAGACATGCGTAAGAGGGTTGACAGCCTAGAGAACCAGTTTAAACATAAAACTGCTATCGTGTTGTCCTTGGAGGAACAACTGGAAGAACTACAGCGTGATGCAAGAAAATATAGCCTGGAGTTGCACAATATACCATCCAAGGAGAAAGAAAGCTCATCTGAACAAACCCAAATGATACTTGAACTTTCAAACTCACTAAAACTGGGACTTCAACCGAATGATATACGGGCCACGTTTCGCTTACCTGGCAAGAAGGAGACAAATAGACCAATCATCGTGGAACTGTCTAGCCTTACGAATAAGCAAACTATATTAAATAAAGTTAAATCTTACAACAAATCGAACCCAACACAAAAGCTCAATATGTCCCACCTTGGTCTAGTTGACTCTAATTCTCCTGTATATGTACGAGAACATTTGACTACCAACTCAAGGAGGCTCTTCTATTTAGCACGAGAAGTATCAAGACAAAAAGGCTTCAAATTCTGCTGGATCTCAAATGGGAGAGTCTTTATACGAAAACTTGAAGGACAACCTGCTCGGGTGATTAAAAATGAAGAGCAAATCGAACAGTTAAAATTAGAATGACTATATGTTTGCAAACACTCACAAAACGCATATTATACATTACTTATAATTTATATGCTATATAACAATTGGGAATTAAATAATAAAGCCATCGTTCTGGTCTTAGGTTCACTTTTTAAGACCTTCACTCAAGTACTTTCAAGCACAAAACAAATTTACAAAAATATAAATATTATTACACACAATATACTCTTTACATTTACACTAAATACCAACATATTTATTAAACATACAATCTCAATAGTATTTATGAAATCTATAAATTCATTATTAAAAACAATATACAGATACATGCAATATTTACACTGTTACAATTTACCGAAATTGAGACCTACATGTGTTAAAAACCAAAACAATTTAAAGATACTGCCTTTTGTTGCAATTATAAATACGCATCATACATTTTCAAAACAAAAATGGTAATGTTGGAAAGTATATCTGATGACATCGACTTAGTTGAAGTGTCCCGTTCAATGATTTGTTCCCCAGAAAATGTAGTAAACTTTAGCGATCGTACTCGGACACCATTAACGATATTTCATACCAACATACGCAGTGTTTCGCGTAACTTTAACTCTCTAGCTGTACTCCTGGACAGAATCTCGTTTCAATGTGATATCGTGATACTTACAGAATGTTGGCTGAGTAAAACACAAACTTTACCCGTAATGACCGGTTATAGCTCATACAGCTCACATTATCACAATCAAAACGATGGAATCCTTATTTTCATCAAGCTTGAAATCAAACATACTTTAATGGATATCACTGTGTCTGATGCAAATAGCCTTTTAATAAGATATAATAACGATTTTGCTATTATTGCAATATACAGATCTCCATCAAAAAGGGATATTGAAAATTTCTGTGACAGTCTTGACATGCATCTCGGTTCGCTAAACTCGGTCAAATCTGTTATCTTAATTGGCGATATTAATATCAATATTTCTTCAGGTACTAATGACCGGAACTGTAATAAATATTTGGATATGTTGGCATGTCATGGCCTCCTAGCAGCACATTGCCTTCCAACTCGACAAGATAACTGTATTGACCATGTAATGCTGAGATCTGATAGACATTCAGAAACATATATTCTAGATTCTCTCGTCACTGACCATGCACCAATTGTATTCTGTCTAAGCTGCAAAATCAAGAGGCATTCTACATTGATTTTATATAAGAAAATTGATATAGCACAAGCTCTCAAATACAGATTTTAGTCATATTTACTATGAAAATGATGCCAATTATGTAGCTACACAACTGACTACGATTATTGCCAATGTTGTCACAGTTTGTTCCAAAGAAGTTTCGGTCCCTCACCGTAAACGGATCATCAAGCCATGGCTTACTCTAGGTCTATTGCGGTGCATTAGACACCGAGATAAATTACATCAAAAAGCCAAAAAGAATCTACAAAACGCGATACTTCAAATTACTTATACAAGGTATCGCAACTATTGTAATAATCTTTAAAAAAAATTAAAAATTGCACATGAAAAATCAGAATTTGATAAAAATAAAAGAAATCCTAAAGGCATGTGGAATACCGTTAGTAAAATCACTAATTATAAACAACGTTCAATCCCCTCAAACTCATTGCTTAGCCTAGATGAAGATCCAAATGTGTCATTAGGTATGGTAAATCAATATTTCGCTGGCATTGGCTCAACTTTAGCAAATTCAATTTTAAATGAACATGTCACCAACTGCTCCTCCCTCATAACTAGCACTTGTACACTCCAATCTCCTAGAGACTCGATGGCATTATATCAAACGGACTTAAAAGAGATCGAGTCCATTATAACAAATTTGAAAAATGATTCAGCAGTGAGCGTTGACAATATTCCAACACTTGTCATAAAGCCCGCTAAGAATACCTTGATTCCCCATATTACCTACATGTGCAACCTGTGCTTAACAACTGGTATATTTCCCAATATACTAAAAAAGGCGCTAGTACATCCTATTTATAAGTCAGGTGATAAAGAGATGATAGGAAATTATAGACCGATTTCAGTGCTAACGGTGCTATCAAAGATCCTTGAAAAGGTATTAAATACTAGACTTACATTTTTTTTACGTCAACATGGGCTAATAGCGCCTAACCAGTTTGGCTTTATTAGGGGTAAATCCACGGAAGATGCAACTATAGAGCTTACGGAATCTGTCACAAGGGCTCTTGACAACTCATTAAAGGTAATAGGCGTTTTTCTGGATTTGTCAAAGGCCTTTGATACAGTTTCCATTTCACTTTTACTTTGTAAGTTAGAAACAATTGGTATACGTGGCATTGCACTTCAATTATTTCGCTCCTACCTTTCTAACCAAACCCAGTGCGTTAAAGTAGATAAGCACATTAGTTCCGAAGCCTCTCTCTCTTTTGGTGTGCCACAAGGCAGTGTTTTAGGCCCCACTCTTTTTCTCGTGTACATAAACTCTTTATGTACCAAGAATCTGCCAAATTGTAAAATAATCACCTACGCCGATGACACAGCATTGATTGTCCATGGGAAAACCTGGGATAACGCCAAACAACACACCGAGCATGCAGTTAAAGAAATCTTCCAATGGTTAAATGAAAATCTTTTGACACCAAATTTATCTAAAACCAAATTTATAACCTTTTCTCACCGTAGTATAACTCAACCTCTGTCTGACTTTCATATTAAAGCTCATACTTGTAAACAACTAAGTAACTGCACCTGCTCAAATTTAAAGCGTACATCTGAGACTAAATACCTAGGCCTTACAATTGATAATTCACTGAACTGGTCGCCTCACATTAAAAATCTATCGTTTAAGGAAGCTGATCCCTGTCTTTAGAAAGGTCAGACAATCTGCAGATTTTCAGACACTAATGTGTATATATCACGCACTTGCTCAGAGCCTCCTGCAATACTGTGTTGTAACATGGGGTGGCATAGGTAGAACCTTGTTATTCCCATTGGAGCGTGCGCAAAGAGCCATTTTAAAAGTCATGCTGGGCAAACCGCGTAGATATAGTACGGACCTCTTATATAAAGAGTGTGGAGTTCTAACAGTAAGGCAACTCTTTATCTACTCAACCTTACTCCGTAAACATAAAAATACGGAATATAAACCTATTCTGAAGCGCAACAAAAACAGAATACACAACATTCCCCTCCATAAAACAACCCAGGCTCGTTGTCAGTTTTATGTAATTAGCAACATATTATATAATTTGGCAAACCGAGTGAACAATATTTACGCGCTTCCACTAAATGATTGCAAGTTTCGAATACGAACATGGCTCCATAATTTAGACTACGCGGATACGAAAGCGTTACTTATAAGTACTATCTCGTGATTACACACAACACAAACACACACACACACACACACAAACTCGTCAGATAGGTAATAAGGTCTATATGTATATATTTTTGTTGTGCTACTTTTTTAATCATAGTACAATCATTCTCTAAAATAACAATTTGTAATTATTGTCTAGTTCCACTTCTAAACTACCTATGTATTTTATGTATTAGTAGTACTGTAATGGATGGAAGGCGCTGACTGCTGTAACACAGTTTGATACTAGTACAGTGGTCAACGACAACCCCTTTATTTTTTTAGGTAATTATCTGTTTAATGTACATTTTTAAAATAAGAACAAAATGTGAACCTTTGTGTGAAATAAATAAAATTATATATACGAGTAATTATATTGATTATACAAGCTAATGGTTCTGCTATATATTGTGCTATACGTTTTACAAGATGTGTAGAAATATTGTCGTAACCTGATGACTTCAAGTTTCTCAATGAATTTATTATATTGTATACTTCAATAGGACTCGTTGGTTCTATGAAAATGCTATTGTTATTACTGCTGAAACTTAAATTACTACTTGAATTATGATTAGTAACTGAGCTCTTATCTTGGTTGTCAATGAAGTATTTGTTGGAAATATTAGCAATACGTCCTAGACGTCCTATTACCTATAATACGATTTACTATGTCACATGTAGCTTTACATTTGTTATTAGAAGATAGTATATGTTTTCTATTACTTGATGATTGAAGGTTATTTATACATCTTTTTAATATGTTAGAGTACTTTGTAAATGTGGTTTTATGTTCCTGTGTTTTATTTTTGTAATACATATATCTTAAAGCCCTTTTTGTTTTACAGCTGACTCTAAGTCCTTTTGTAATCCACTTAGCTTTCACTGTTTTCTATGTCTTTTTTATTTTAATAATGGGAAAACACAAATTATAAAATAATACCAGTAGTTCGTAGAAAGCGTCAAAAGCGTTATCAACTGCGGAATTATCATAGATTTCAGAGAAAGATAGTTTGCTAATGGACTCTATAAATTTATTTGTATTTTCTATACTCATATCATTTTCTAAAACAAAGTAGTGTCTAGTGATATTATTTGTTCCATATTTAAAATCAAGAACTTATGCAGTATTGTGATCCGATAAGCATATTATTATATTAAAAGTTCTACCTAAAGCGTTGGGAATGTTACTCGCAATGTTGTCAATGCATGTATTTAAGCGAGTAGGTTCATTAATATGACATTGCATACTAAAATTAGAAAGGATATCATTAAATTTGTTTGTATTCTTATCATTAAGAAGAAAGTTTATGTTAAAGTCACCAGCTAATACCACTTTTGATCTTTTGTATTGAAGTTTAAGCAGTACCTTCTCTAAGTTACCAAAGAGATACTTGTACCGAACCCCTAATTCTTACATAAGATATTTATGTTAGAATTAAGGGTTCGGTACAAGCAAAGTATTATTAAATGTAGTTTTTTAATTTCTATGCCACATATCTCAAATTGTTTTTCAATGCTCATTTCTTTGATTTCTTTAAATTCAGTACATTGAAACATAAATTTGCTTAAAATACGCGTACCCCCTTGACGTTGTTCAGCTTTAGAAAAAATAGCGCTGAGTTGATAATTATTTAATAACATATAATTTTCTTCGCTCATTTTTATGAAATGTTCCGTTAGACATATTATATCAACATTAATATTTGATTCATGAAGCTCTTGTAAGGCCAAATCTTAAATTTTATTTAGGGCAGCTGCAATGTTTTGATGGAGTATAGAGAAGGTGGTATAACTGTCATTAGATACGAAAAAAGCTATTTTTCTCGTCCTCTTCTGTCATTTCACCTGATGTTGGTATATTTATATTTATTGCTTTCTCTGCAACATGAAAGTAAAAAGGAATAGTTCCTTAACGTGCCTGTGGCTTGCTATTTTTATTACTGATTACATTTGGCGATTTTGTGTTTCCAGATGGTATTATAATATTGTTGTTTAGAACATTGTTAGAAAATGTTGAGTTATTGATATGAATTCTATTGTTGTATGATAGATACGTCTTAGTATATTGATTAGTGTTTATTTTATATATTATTTGGTGGACAATGTCGTTAGGTCTGTTTGCCTCAATGAAATAACAGTTTTTATAATTTTGAGAAATGAGTTTAAGATTAGAATTGAGTTTATTTTCGTTTAGATACGCATTGTGAAGTACATTAACTATATAAACACTGCAACATCTTAGGGTTTTAAGTGCTGCGGATATTTCCATAAAGTAGTTTATAGGATTACAGTCATTGCACCCGGTCATTATTATAATGCTGTCATTACTAGTTAATCCTTTTGATAACCTATTGCAACTGGATAACACGTCCTCGGTGATCGCGTTTGGTTTTCTTGTCGACGAAAATTTGTAATCCTTATGTATTAAATTATGCTTGTACTTAATAAGAGCTTTTATTATACCCACTCCTTGATTGTCAGACAGTAAGATGATATTTCCGCTACCATCTTGACTTTGCTAGACTTGACCACCATCTTGACTGTGAGAGGTTTGACGTTGACTCACCCTCCCTCTCCCTTTTTTACTATGGAAATTATCTGTTCCTTTCTTATGAAGGATATATACAGAAGTAGCCTGTGATTCTCTGTCTATTTTGAGCCCTGATTGTGTTCCTGTATAAGGATACGATGTGGTTAATGGGTTAGGTTCAATAGTAATTGAGGGATCTTCGAATTCAGTTTTCTTGGACAGCTTAGATCCTGTTTCCAAAGTCGGATTTGGACGAGATTTGTTAATACTGAGTGTAGATGTTACAGGAGTGGCTTGAAAACTATCAGTTAATCGGCGCTTTGCAATATTTTTGTTAGTGGCTAACACATTTTTCTTGTGTGACCGTGGAGTTAAACATAATTGTTCCAGGACGCCGATTTCTTGTTTCAGATTACCTATTTGCTTTCTCAGTTCTATGTTCTATAATATTGTCCATTTCATTCTGCGTGCTTTCTAAATTACATTTAAGTTGCTTTATTTTTTGTTTCATTTTCTTAGCATTTTGGTCTGCATAAGTCGATAAGTCCAAACTTGTACTTGCTAAGTCAGTTAATTCTAAAGAGTCCACAGAGCTGTTTATGGTAATGTTGTTTGTTGATTTATGCTTTCTTAATGTAACATTTTCATCCATTATGAATTTGGTAAAATATGGCAGGTAATTTTTAATTTATATCTTGGTATCACTGGCAATAGATAGTAATTTTTAATTGTTATTCTGGCAACACTTTTTATTTGTTTGTTCGAATAAGAATTTGTGTAACGTGTAACAAGGGGTTTTGTAAGTGATGCTTAATGTGACGTTAAACCAGCGTCTGAGACTAGAACGCGCCCAGTGTATTTTGCTTGGTGGGGCGGCTGTTTTGAATCTCGTGAAAAATAACGACCAAGATGACGGGCAATAATAACAAAACTACAGCTTATTGAGCAAGATCCTGTTTAGACATTCAATATATATGATGAAAAAATTGTGTGCTCCAATTCCAGTGCAATGTCACGCATAGATCACTTAATTCACTGTTTATTATTGCAATAGTACACCACCATTCACTTTGTATACTTATTTTGTTAATAAAAAGGAGTATTTTAAGTTATCGACACTTCCACATTATTGTTATATATTTATTAAGTATTTTAACACTTTGCACGTTCTTGAAGTACTTTCTAATTAGTTAATTTATTATAATTTTATAGATCTAATGTTTACGTTCTGGCAGTGTTGCCATCTCTCCGGAGCTAGTGAGGGTGGCGCCATGATGGGTGGTGGGTGTGACGCATTGGAGGGGAACAAAGTGTTGACCACTAAGAAATCTGGCTGGAGACTTTGGGTAAGTGGTGGCGCCCACAGGCGAATCTTGCCCCGTACCATCCGGTATGGGCGACCCCAGGGGTCTCGATCCAAAGTCGCCAGAAGTTCTTCTCGGGCCTGGATTTTCGCCGTTTTAATTGCCGCTTGAAGGGCCTTTCTTGCGGCTCTGTATGTATTGTATAATTCAGCCTCTACAGCAGCTGAATCGGGAGAACGTCGTCGTCGTCTGCGGTGCCTCGTGTACTGGCGTCGCATTGTAACGCATTCCTGACGTAGATGCGCGATTTCTTGCGACCACTTGTCGCTTCGCGCGTCCGGGGCGAACTCGCGGCATTGCCGCAACGCATATGCGGGACACGACTTGTTGAAAGTGGATAGCCTCCGTATTTACGTTCTCTGGACTGCCGGGTGCAGAAACCCAGACTTCCACAATGGCGGCCTCCAATAGAGCGTCCCGATTTAGCTTTTTCAATGCCCAGCGTCGTTCACATTCTTCGAAACCCATGCTGCGGGTTGGTGCATTGGTGCATCGGAGGTCTGAGCGGAAATGTCGAACCGAATATACCGGTGATCGGATAGTGTTTCCGCTTCCTCAACGATACGCCAACCTTGTACACGACGAGCTGCCGCCGGACTCGTAAACGAGACGTCCACAATGGATCCCCCATTGTGACGCACGCACGTGTCCACTGACCCGCGATTAAGGACTAGTAGGCCTGACGTTAGCGTCCACTCCTCCAGTACTGCGCCCCTTGCGTCCGTGGCCGGGGATTCCCACAATGTAGCCTTCGCATTCAAGTCGCCGACTACAATAACGGAACGACTGCGGCTGACCACGACATCCAGCTGACTTAGAAAGTCTTCAAATTCCGCGAGGGTGCGGTTGGGTGAAAAATAGCAAGCCACCACCATTGACGATTCTACGGACGCTGCCACCCATCCCGGGCCCTTTGAAATATTGTTGAGAGCGGGGGAACCAGCAGCAGTCCGTGAGATAATGGCTACGACATTGTCCAAGTCGCCCGCCCAATCGTCCCTGGAGGGTACAAAATAAGGCTGCGCGACCACCGCGATGTTGATAGACCACTCCGCCATGCTCTGAAGCAGGAGATCCTGAGCTCTGGCGGAATAGTTTGCGTTTGTTTGAAGGAACCGAAGTGTAGCCATTATTTATTGGTCGAGCGTGTTCCCTCCGTTGATTTAGCTGCAGGCATTGATTGGGGGCAGTTTTTTGATCCCACCAAGTGATCTGCCGGCTTTCCTCTTGCGACACAAATGATGCAGTGCGGCGTTGCAGAACATGTACTTGCGTTATGACCGGCGTTTCATAGTCCACATCTGAAGTGCATTTCGCCCCTAAATGGCCAACCGCTAAGCACCGGTAGTATCTGGTGGGCTTCGGCTCCATGAGCTTTACTCGCGCCGTAGTCCATTCGCCCAATAGTAATTTCCGTGCGGTGACCAGCTTCTTAGCTGCCGCCACGCGGCAACTTACAATGGTGGCACCTCCTGACCCACGCTGGGCGGTGTTGCAGTCCCCCGCCTTTGCCACCGCGTCAGCCACTTCTGCTGTTGTCGCAGTCTCATCTAAGCCCAGCACGCGTATATCTGTGCGCTTGCTGCGGCAACAGAGTCAGTACTACGGCCGTTGTTTGTGGTACTTGAAGACCTCTCTCTGCTTTCTTCTTGGGCCTCGTCTTCTTTTGGCTTTTAATTTTGTCCACCTTCTGCCACCTTTCCTGGGTAGATTTTGCCGGCTGTTCGGAAACGTTAGGAGCCGATGCTGGACCGGGCGAGGGTAAGGCGTCCGGAGCGGGAGGGATAGGGCCCTGTTTGGACTTCTGAGCCTTTTCCCCCTTTTGGGTCTTTTTTGACCGCGGTGGCTTTATGGCCGAGCTCATTGGAGCGCCAGGTTGGTCCTTATGGGCAGTTATGGGTGCCATTGGTTCCGCTAATAACCTGGCCTCCAAAACCGCAAAGCGCACCTCAATACGGTCCATGAATCTCCCCATCGCCTCATCCGAAGTGCACCGATGGTGAGGCCTCGAGAGGCTGGCAGTTGAGGGCGCGTTGCTTGCGCACTTCTAGCCTGAGCTCAGTGTGCTCTCTTTGAAGTTCATCGATATCGGCCCTTAGACGCGTATTAGATGCATGCAGTATGTTAACCTCTTCTGAGGTCGATCTTTGAAGGAGCGTTTTCGTGCACTCCGATATGCACGCGACTGCCTCTCTAAGGGCCTTCTGGCAAGTGCCTTTCAGTCCTTTAGAGATTTTGGACACCTCCGTAATGGCAGCTAAAGCGGCTTTCAGTTTGGTGTCCAACTTGGTTTTGGTTTTTTGTTCGTCGGCGCGAAGGGCGTCAACTTTTTCGCGGCGGGCTTTCCCAATACTGGGGGTCTGGGAGACTCCCGGCACCTCCTGCGGCGGCGAGCGGCAGCGGCCACGCTTCTGGGAAACCCAGAGCCTGCCTGGCTGCTCGTCACGTACCGCATTGTCGTCGTGGACTTCAGTATCCTCCATTACGTCCACGTCCGTAATGGAGGTCTCGGAACCGGTCAGAGACCCAGTCCGTGGAACCTTAGGCGGCAACTGGGATGGAGCCCCACTCGCCTTGCCCCTTTTTGCGGTCTTGCGACCCTTCTTATTAACCGCAGAAATGCGGTTAGATGTTCGAAGCGCGACCTTTGCGCTTTTCTCGGTGCTGGATTTACCGCTCGGCACAGGGCGGGTGCGTCGTTAGGTGTCCCCCCCAGAGTACGCGGGACTGCCGAAGCCGACTGGCTTCGGGAGAGATTCCCCGAGCGAAGTGCGCCCGGGACCCTCCTGGGTAGATATATTATCTAGAAGACTTTTGTAAAAAAAAAAAAAAACCTACCCACTACGAAGTGTACACACTCTGTATTTTGTCTTATTTAAAAAATAAAAGAACTCTGTAAAACTTTAAGTTTTTATCACGAACAGTTTCAAGATAGTGCAAGTGACAATACAAATCGTTATTAAGTGTCTAAGTGAGCTAAAACTAATTAAATAACAAAATTATAAAACTGTGTACAATAAGTGTCATAAAAACTACCCTAATACAGAAATAATAAACATTTACAACCAAAATACAATATATTAAAACAGTGTAGTGCCGTTCGTAGGTGCGCGCTTAAGTGCTAAAGCATTTGCAGTGTCCTATAGTGCATACCGACAATTAGGTCGTGCCTAAAATTTACGCAAAAGTCTTTCTTTAAAACAACGCCATCTTACAGATTTATCTGGTACTTTTTTGGGTTAATCGATTAACACCGCACAAACACTTCCTCGCGATAACATGCCGTCAGTAAAGTGCATTGGTTGCGCTAAGTTCCTTTCGCCGATAGAGGCCGCTAAATGTATTAAGTGTTTCGTATTATATCACCGATCATGCGCAGCGCTGCCGCCAAAGGGATATATATCAAGTTCGTGGCGGTGTCCAGACTGTAACAAAAAGTTGCCTAAGGAGCGCTGTGCAGCTGCGTCTGAAGAAAAGGAAATTGAACATAACAGCTCAAATGAATTTATGGACTCGAGCCCATTATACACCACTGGACTAGGCGCAAGGTCGTTGGACATAGCTGCTGAGCTAAAAAAAATTAAGGAAGAGCTTCTTGCGGAGTTCCATACGATGCGTGATGAGTTCCATCTGGTCCGCTCAGATATTAATAATATAAGAGATTCTCTCAAGGCCTGCAATGAACGCATAAACAGTCTCGAGGCGCGAGTAAGTGCTTTAGAGCTTAGCACCCAAGTACCGACAAACATACCGAAAATGGACGAGGTGATCGAGGAGTTGAAAAGAGACCTGAACGATCAAGACCAGGAGCTTTTGGGCAATGATGTTGAGATCGCTAACTTGACAGAGGTGACCGGTGAAAACGTCATTCACACGGTCAAACTTGTAGCGACTCAACTCGGCGTACGATTACAAGACGGGGATATAGTGAGCGCTGATCGCATCGGCGGCAGGCATATCAATGCGACGACGGTTGCGGCGGGCGCGTCCGAGGTACGACCGCGTCTTATCGTGCTGCGTCTAGCGCGTCGCGAGATGCGGGACGAACTGCTACGTAACGCGCGGACCCGCAGAGGAGCAACATCGACTGACATCGGCTTGAGCGGCCCACCCAGACGTTTTTATTTAAATGAACGTCTCACGAAGCTTAACCGACAGTTGTTTCGTCAGACTCGAGACGCGGCCCAGCAGCATGGTTGGCAATTTGTATGGACGAAGCGAGGCCGCATTCTTATCAGGCATAAACAAGGTGCCTCTGTCCACACTGTACGTACGGAAACTGACCTGGCACGCATTTTCAATGACGAAAATAACCATACAAAATCCACATAATTTGATTAAAAAATATTACTTAAATGATTATATAATTGGATCGTTATTTTTGTACTGTTTGTATATGGAGAGAGATGGGCGTCTCGGTGGCAACACAAAAGTAACCAAAAGGTACCAAAACTTTAGTAATAGTAAATTATTTAACAACTACAACTACTAATATTAAAAAGACACTGAAACAGAATGCATTATGGCTATCACACAAAATTAAAAATAACATAACCTATCATATATGTATGTTTACATCAAACCACCTCTTTATAAGACACAACTATTACTACTATAAAAATACAATTAATTCTAATGAAGCCATCCTCATAATCTGTGCTTTTGTTACATTGTTAATGTTTATTCTAATGTTTTATTCCATATTTGTTTTCTTGCTTGCACTACGCTGTGATGGTGTGCGGTAAACAATTAAAGTTTGGTCTACATAACGCGGGTTCTTTGGCGACGAATCACGATGAGTTTCTCATAGCTATGAGCCATCATTCCCCAGATATTATGGCCGTAAATGAAACTTGGCTTCGCCCGGATGAGGAAAACCGAGCACCTTCGGTGCCGGGGTATAAGCTGCGTCATATCCCACGCCACAAGTCAATACGCGGTGGAAGAGGCGGAGGCGTAGCCTTCTATATAAAATCAGATTTACGCGCACGGGTAAGATCTCACCCTTCACATCCAACGGTGGAGCAAATGTGGTTATATGTAACCACAAACACTAAAAAACTATTAGTGGGTACTGCATATCGACCGCCGTGGTAAGAGTTGGACATTTTTTTGGACGCGATTACCGAGAGTACATGCGCCTTGGCACCTTATGATAAGGTAATACTATTAGGGGATTTTAATGTTAATATGCTCGACTATAATAACGCTAAAACTAGGCAGCTATCGCAATTCCTACACTATAGCAACATGGACCAGATAGTGTCAACGGCCACGCATTTTGTAGGTGACAGCGCCACGCTTATTGACGTAGTATGTACAGATGCTAAGTACCGAAACGTAACTGTGGACCATATTAGTGAACTCGGCAATCACGCATTTGTAACATGTGAATTAATGTTTAAACGTGATAAACCAGTGAGTAGGCTGGTAGTGTATCGTCCATTAAAAAACATACTGTTTGAACACTTCGAGAGAGATCTAGACGCGGTGCCGTGGAGATTGATTAGTGAATCAAGTGACGTAAACCAAATGGTTTATTATTTTAATGTATTTCTTACTCGGTTATTTGACATTCATGCCCCACTTAAGCAAATGATTTTTAAAGCCAAACCCACGCCTTGGATAACTGACACAGTAAAAACTTTGTTTAGACTGCGAGACGAGGCACGTCACCGTTACCGTGAAACTGGACTGGAGGCACATAGAAAATATTACATTGATCTCAAAACTCAAGCTAAAGTTTCTTTAATGAGTGATAAATCTGCTTTCTTTGAAAAGAACATCAATACATTATAATATCAAAGTATATGATAACATTTTAGGACAACTCCTACACGGTCATCTGATCCCAAACTAGGCAGAGCCTGTACTATGGCAACCAGACAACTGATAAACATACTTATAAAATAGTAGTATACATATTTTTGAAATATTAAATATTATTTTTAAAAATTATAAATAAAAGTAATACAGCTTTAAAGACACAGAAAAATCTTAATTCTTAAAAATAAAATTACAATAGGTATTACAAATAGGGATAAGTCTAATTATTTGCAATTAGCTATACCCTAAACTAGGTCACAGATAATATAGTACTATACTAGTAACTAGGTTAAACATAAACCTGTATCTCAGGTGTTTGCTATAAACTTAAAGGAATCAATGTTTCTAAATTGCTTAATAATATCAACTTAACTACATATTTTCATAAACAGTAAAAATAAATGAATTTAAATAAAATGTCATATTACTCTATACCTATTCTATTACACTAAAAATATTTGCATCGTTTGAACTGTAAATGAGGGCAAAAATTGTTACATTACGTATGTGAGTTTCAAGGTTTTAATAATGCAGCGCTTACAATTATTTCTAGGTCAAGATGATTTTTATTAATTAGTAACAAAATATATGGATGGTTTATATGATTTTTAATTTGTAATGATATCAATAAATTAGCCAATATAGATAGTGTTTATGTGCTTACTAAAAATAGTTAATTCTGGGCGGTTGATGATAAAACTAACGTATGATGTAAAAACAAAAACTTATTACCTCTTAGTTTATCTGCTAAATGAAATGTATAAAAAGCGGCGATCTAGGCGCCCTCATAATCAACTGAGTTGATATACCTATACTCCGCAGCTTTTTTAGCAGGGCACTCAGCATCACCCGTTTTATGGGTGTGAGGCTTGCCGAACCGTCGGCATGTCGCGCATTTCGGCAAGTCTGCTTTCATGATCCATTCTGTCATCGAGTGGCCATTTTCCCCGCAAAGTCCGCACGTTGGGGTAGTTTCTCTGCAAGATTTAGCCGCATGGCCATATTGGTGACAGTTGTAACATCTTGTTACTATCGTGAAATCACTCGTGTGTGGACATCGACTTAAACAACACGTATTCAGCTCATCGGGATCGTTTTTCATATATCGTAAACCTTTCGCCCATAACTACAATTTTAATCATTACTTGTTTGGTAATCAATATGAAGTGCGATATATGTAAAGTGAGTTTTACCGAGGGTGTTCAGTGTAGCTCCTGTCAGAAATGCATGGATTTCAACTGCGCCAAGGTGACGGAGGCAGGGTGGAAAAGGTTGGGCGCTGATCGCAAATCAATTTGGAAATGCCAACATTGCAAAGCATCCTCACCTGCTCCAGCATCCGATAAAGGTACGGTTACATTGGAGGGGACAATTACATTGGAGAACATCATGAAAGAAATAATGGACGTCAAGGCACAATTGCGTGGATTACCAGCACTAACAGAAGATATAAAAGGTATAAAAGAGGAACTTAAGGAACTTAAGTCGGCCTGTCAATTTTCCAGCGACAAAATCGACGAGTTTGCTGTAAGATTAAAGAGCACGGAGGGAAAGATGGAAGACCTTGAGCTCAAATACTCAACACTCGAATCCATCTTAGCCGAAACGAAACTGCAGTTATTGAACGGCGAACAAAGATCACGTATAAATAATGTGGAAATAAAGGGAGTTCCTCAGAAAAAAGATGAAAATCTCTATAATACAATAGAAAACATAAGTTACAAAATTGGATATTCGTTTCCAAAAACGCAAATAAATTACATATCAAGAGTTCCTTCCTACAATTCTAAGGAGAAATCTATTATCGTGAGTTTTATTAACCGTTATATCAAAGAGGAGTTCATAGCGTCCGCTCGTACACTCAAAACACTAAAAGCTAATGAAATCGGATTTCAAGATTCAACTCAACGAATCTATGTCAACGATCATCTAAGTTCTGATTCAAAAATATTATTGAATAAGGCTCGAGAAGCGGCAAAGATTAATAACTATAGTTACGTATGGGTAAAGTTTAGTAAAATACACGTCCGTAAAAATGATACATCTCGTACCTTCATAATAAATAAGGCCAAAGATTTAAACAAAATTTTGTAAACTTTTGCATATTTTATTATAATATTTTATTCACTTACAAACTACTACTTTATAAGTTAAAACTTTTATATTGTCATTTGAAATTATATGTGAATTACGAAGTAAAAGCTTGTAAAATGTTTGATACCTCTGCCCTGGACTCAGTACCCACACTTACATTGTCGCGATACATATGTGCGTTTACCGATTGGATCGTTCTCATTCTAATAAAAAATGCAAACTATACCTTTATCTCGCTCGCTCCTCACTGTCTGCTATTGCCACTAAATCGTAAGACAAGCAAAGCTGAATTTACGCATGTCTGCTCGTTACATTTCATTCTACCAATAAATTGCAGTTTCTACTTATACAAAATAATATTAAACTACCGCCGGAAACAATATTATGAAAAAAATAATAAACGCTTACTTTGTAAGTTTAATAGAATGTCGTTTTCGCTGTATTTGATAAGTCGACCGCTCAATGGCTATAAATGATTGCAATATAACGCAAGGCGGGGAGTTGAATATCTACTACCAGAACGTACGAGGGCTTCGTTCCAAAACAAATAACTTTTATAGAAATTTGTGTATCGCCTCATACGATTTGGTAGTGTTAACGGAAACGTGGTTAAATAACAGTGTATCTGATTCTGAGTTATTTGATATTCGGTATATTGTGTGGCGCCGAGATAGGGACTACGAACTTACAAATCAAACACGTGGTGGCGGTGTACTCATTGCAATACGAAAAGAAATTTGTGCTAACCTATCATCACAATTCAATTCTACGGCAGAAGATTTATGGATTTCACTTTCTCTCAGCCAATCTAGAGGTAAGGTTTATACCAGATTACATGTATGCGTACTTTATTTGTGTGGACAAAACTCAGGATTATCTTTTTCGAACCAATTAAAAAACTATCTATCAAAATTAGACGAAATAATCATAACTCACCCTGAAGATAAATACTTAATTATGGGCGACTTTAACTTAAGCGGAATCTCTTGGCAGTTAGATAATCACGCCGCATCTTTATTGCCTTGTAACGCTAGATATACAAATGATGAATATAGTTTTATAGATTCTCTACATACTCACAACCTAACCCAATATAACAATGTACTTAATATCAATGGTAGAATATTGGATTTGGTATTGTCTAACGAATACTGCACTGTATCTGAATGTACAAATCCCTTGGTACTAATTGATCCACATCATAAATCTCTTACTATTACATTAAAACATATTGATCCCTCATGCTTAAGAGTCGCCCCACGTATTAAATATATGTTTACGAAGGGTGACTATGAGGCCATTAATACGGAGATACAGAACCTAAATTGGAGTCAATCTTTTTCTGGTAAAAGTATAGAGGAGGCTGTTACTTACTTTTACTCATTTGTTACCCAATTAATTAATAAATATGTACCTACGATAAAAACACATAACAATAAAAACTATCCAACTTGGTATTCAATAGCGTTAATTAAACTAATAAAAGAAAAATATAAATACTTTCGTAAGTTCAAGACTTACGGAAATCGTTCAGATGAGGAAACGTATAAACTGTTAAGGGAAAGAGTAAAAAGGTTAGAGAATGAATGCTATTCCACTTACATATCTTCTGTAGAATCTTCTATTAAAGTAAATCCTAAACATTTCTGGTCCTATGTAAAATCACGCCGATATTCCTCAGGCATACCAAGCACTATTAAGTATGGTAACATAGTAGCTAACACGGGCGATGCAATATGTAACGTTTTTTCTGAATATTTTTATTCAACTTTTTCTAAACCCAGCCAAAATACAGCCAATAATCAACGTAGAAATAGCGACGCCCTAGCTGACATAACAAATATTCAAATATCGGCTACAGAGCTCGGTATTATCCTTAAAAAGTTGGATGTTACAAAATCTGCTGGTCCTGATCAAATACCACCGATTTTTTTGACAAAATGTGCTGAGACTATCGCGATTCCTATTAAATTGTTATATACAAGATCACTCTCCGACTGTATCGTTCCATCAATTTGGAAGTCAGCATTTATTACGCCTATTCACAAAAAAGGCTCAAAGACAGAGGCCACAAATTATAGACCAGTATCAAAATTATGTGTTTTGGCAAAGATATTTGAAAAAATCGTTTACAATCAAGTTTATGCGGCATTGAAAAATTCTTTTAGTGCCTCTCAGCATGGTTTCATCAGGGGACGTTCTACTATTTCCAATTTAGTATTATTTAATGACTTCATATCCGAATCGATGAGTAAAGGGAAGCAGGTCGATGTCGTTTATACAGATTATAGCAAATGTTTCGATAAAATTGATCATAACGTGCTAATTTATAAATTAGAAGTTGCGGGAATACGAGGAGATCTGCTTCGATGGTTCTCATCTTATATTTCTAACAGATCCCAGGCAGTTGTGATCAACAACTATGTATCAAGTTGGATTAAGGTGCCTAGCGGGGTACCGCAAGGCTCTCTTCTTGGTCCACTACTTTTTTTAATCTGTGTAAACGACATCGATACATGCTTCCGACACTCCCATTTACTCAGTTTCGCTGACGATATGAAAATTTTCAAGGCTGTTACATCAAATGCTGACGCTGAGGATCTGCAGTCCGATCTCCGGCGTTTAGAGCAGTATTGTATAGACAATAAGCTAGAACTCAACCCTATCAAATGTTCAACTATATCTTTCAGCAGAAAAAAAACAATCATTCGGTCTGACTATTCCCTACATGGACATGTTCTTCGAAGGAACAATAGTATCCGCGACCTTGGTATCATACAAGACTCCAAACTCTTATTTGAAGAGCATATTGATCACATAATAGCTAAGGCTTCCCAGTCATTGGGATTCGTAATGCGTATGTCTAGTAATTTCAAGGAGGCTAAAACATTTAAAATTTTGTATTGCACCTTTGTACGGAGCATATTGGAATACGCTAGCCAAGTATGGAATCCAAGATACGATAAATACGTTTCGCGTATTGAAAATGTCCAGAGAAAATTCATAAGGTATTTATGTTATCGTCTTAAACTTAAATATTCATCAAGTGAATATTTAAAACTATGTGCCAAGTTCCACATTTTGCCATTGAAAATTAGGCGTGAAATAGCAGATGTGACATATATGTCAAACATAATATCAGGAGCGATTGATTGCCCTGAACTATTGTCAAAAATTTCATTTAATGTACCCATCAAAGTTGTTAGGCACTATACTCCAATTCATTTACCAGTGGTACCCTGTAATTATCGGCAAAATGCGTTTATGTGGAGAGCGAGCAAGACATTAAACAATAAATGTAGGGAGTTAAACTTCGATATTTTCTGTATTAATTTGGAAACTGTGAGGAGGATGCTGAGTCGGGACTTCTTCTGTAGTTTTATATAATGATTTTTATTTTTTAAGTTAGTTTATAATTTGTCGTCAGTTGGGTTCATGTATCCCCTACAAATAATAATAGTATACACTGAAAAGTTACAATGTTGATACTGCTTGGTCCAGTCTGCGCACTAATGTTTGATTTTTAATTAATTATGTATAAGTGAAAACCTTTTATTGGCTAACTGTTGCATATGTTTCAATCTTCAAAAATAATTATTATTTGCTGTTGGTTTTCCGAACATAAATAAATAAATAAATAAATAAATAAATCTCTGACAGGGCAGGAAGTCCAGTTAATAAATAATCTGCCTTGCGAAACTAATATTTTTCTAACCTGTGCTGGGACTTCAATTATGAAGTTACAGGTCGAGGCGCCTTTTTTTTCAGATTTGTGGCTAAGTTTTGTAGAGGACAAAAACATATCAATGGACACTGAAGGTACTTTCTCGGCTATGTTTTGTTCGTATATACACACATCAAAAGTGTCTAGGGATCAAGCATTTTTATGCGGATTTCTTGAGATTGAGATGTGGCTTTGTAATAAATTTATGATTTCATAAATTTATATGGATCCTTTTTGGTGCATTTCATAATTTGAATCAGGAACTGTGAATCAAATTCGAGTAAAAGATGAAAATCAGCTGTCAATATTTTCCCTATAAAAACATACAACGCATTGAAGACATTATTAGTGCTACTGTTTCCCTACTACTGATTAAAACAAACGTTATTATGGAGCGGCGACGTCATTTAAGCAGGGAAGAAATGCTCAGAGCCGTGGGAATGATAGAAGCTGGTTCCCGGCAACGTACTGTGGCTTTAGCTCTGAATACAAGTCAGAGTGTTATCAGTCGACTTTGGACACGTTACCGAAGCACTGGTACCGTGGCTGAGCGCCATGGAGGACGGTATCGCTGCACCACACGGAGACAAGACCGATACATTCAAATCTTAACTCGAAGAGGTCCAACAATAACCGCCATGATTTTAGCCGTGAGGCTTCATCACTCTTCAGGGAACTTAATTAGCGACCAAACAGTCAGAAACCGCTTGCATGAAGTGAACCTTCATTCCCGAAGACCGCTACGGGTACCACCTATAGCAATGCACAATCGTAGGATTCGATATCAATGGGCTCTTGAACACAGAAATTGGGCAGAAGAACAATGGCGTTTCGTGTGCTTTTCTGATGAGTCTCGTTTTGGTATGAGACCGGATACAAGACGTATACGACACTGGAGAACCTCTGGACGCCAACAGCGATTAAAATCCTGCCAGGAAGTCCATCCTTATAGTGGTGGAACCATCATGGTATGGGCGGGTATTTGGATCGGCGGAAGAACTGAGTTGATTTGGATCAGAGGCAACCTCAACGCTCAAATTTATGCTGAGACGATTGTATCAGACGTCATCGTTCCTCTACAAGTGCAAATCGGTCCCTTATTTCAGTTAATGCATGATAATGCACGACCGCACACCGCAAGAGTTGTAAGACAGACTCTCGCCGCAGCTAACATCAATGTCCTGCCCTGGCCTGCTCAGTCGCCAGACTTGAACCCGATTGAGCATGCATGGGATATGCTACAGAGAAGAGCTCTGCCGAATATGGAGGGTATCCAGTCGCAAGAAGACCTTTTTTTGTTGTTGCAACGAACATGGGCGGCCATTCCACAGCGTGATTTGGATGAACTCATTTTGAGTATGCCAAACCGATGTTCTTGTGTTGTTAGTGTACGCGGTAGAAACACGGATTATTAATTGTTTAAGTTACCCAATAAAATTTTAAAGAAAACTGTTATTTCAGTCTTTTTTTCGAACTTTAATTCAATTTTCAATCAGCGGCACCGGTCTTATGGTTGCTAGGTTTTTTAAAATGAAAGCATGTAGCGCATTTTGACTCCTCTGTCTTCTTCGTGCAGTCCTTTATTGAGTGTCCTTGATCGCCACAGTGGCCACAGATATAGGTTGGCTCCCGACATGACTTGGCTGCATGACCGTACTGCTGACATTTATAGCAGCGTGTGACTAAGGTAAAGTCACTTACAGGGCAAGAAGACCAATTCACAAAGACTCTGTCTTTCGTTATGAGGGCTTTACGTACGTCTGTTGTCACTTCTATAATGTAGTTGCAAGAATCGGAGTCCTTTTTTCCTGACTTATGACTTAGTCTGATGGATGTCATAAACTTCTCCAGTTTCATATCGTGCAGTTTATCGGCCAGATTCTGGTGGTACAAGCAAGTAAAAACTTCCTTTTCTTGCATAGATGAGGGCACTCCGATGACTACAACTCTCGGCTTCCGTTTAAGTGGCTCGTCGATCCTAAGGCCTGAATCCTTTATTTGCACCGATTGTTTTAGTTTGTCGATGTCTGCCTTAGTGTCTGTGCTGATTATAACACCGCCATTCTTTGTCCCGCGCACACCTCTAACCTGCAGTCTCATTTGTTCAGGGCAGATAATTTTTTGAACAAGTGTTTTTGTCTCCTCACTGGACTTCATCTTGTCATTAGGGTAGATAGCCACTGAGCTCAGGTTCATTGGCTGCACAAAGTTGTTGACTCCTTTTTTGACCATGTCAGCGAAAGAGCCTGTCGTAGTCAGTTTTGGAGAATCTTCAATGCTCGTTTTAAGGTCTTTCAGGTCTTGGGACAGGTCGAGTTGGTCGCGTAGAGTATTTATGTAAGTGTGGGCTTGGATTGCTTTCGCCTTGACAGATTGATACTGCACTACTAACTGCGATGTGCCATGACTCACCTTTCGACATAAATTACTGATCCTTAATTTCTGCTCGTTGTTCAATTTTCCTTCCGACGAAATAGCGCATATCTCATTAAGTTGTTGTTCTATCCCTGTCATCCAGTTTTGAATTTCCGGTGTCGAGATGACTTCCAGTGATCGGGATGCCGGCGCAGGTGCAGGAGAAGGGGAGCAAGCCGTCCTGCCGCCCCAGTTTAATGGACTATCATCCATTATATTGCAGTGTATTGCACACTAAACATTGGTCCGATATTTAACACTTAGCACATATGTACAGATTACGTTATTACTTGAAACTAGGCCACGATTCAGCAATTAATCATTTATTAATTTTACTAAATGAACAATACGTCTGCACTCATTGAGAGCTCAAATGTTTCTAATCTAATGTTAGTGGTTCAAATGTCAAAAATCCCTTTATTAGGAAAATGGCAAATTTCTTTATTAATGCAAAGGTGACTTGGTTTATCGTTACTGTGACAAACGAAAACACTTTATTTGATGAATCCTTAAAGAAATAAAAAAAAAAAAATCAATCAGGAGAAAAGTTATTGCAAAAATATATGTTGATCCCTAGACACTTTTGATGTGTGTATATGTAAAGAACTCCTTTTCCGACAAAGAAGCTGGCACTCCAATAACAATAACTCGTGGGTTGCGCTTGTGTGGGTCGCCGGCGGTAAGGCCGGAAGAGGACAACTGTACTGCCTGTTTGAGTTTTTCAGCGTCGTCCTTTGATTTGGTGCTAATAATTACACCTCCTTTCGTCGTTTTTCTTACACCTCGAACATGTAACTTCATTTGGTCAGGCCTAATTATTGATTGCACAAGCGATTTTGTTTCATCACTAGATTTTTGCTTGTCCTGTGGATAGATGGCAACAGTGCTTAAGTTGTTTGGGCGAACTATAGTATTAGACTTCTTTTTCACGATATCTGCAAACGAAGTATTTCCAGAACAAGACTCCTCAATAGTCTTCTTAAGCACCGTGATGTGCTCCGATAGACTGCTTTTTTCTTTAAGTTCTTTGATAATGGTAGAGGCCTCAATCATTTTTTGTTTCAGCGACTGATATATTACTGCCATTTGCGATGCGTTGTATTGGACTTTTCGGCACAGATTCGATATCTTCATTTTTTGTTCACTATTTAGTTTTCCATCAGAAACAATCGAGCATACTTCGCCCAATTGTTGGTCGGTAGCAGACATCCACTTCTGGATATCGGGCGTGGACACGAGATCGAACGAGAAACCCGACGATTCCTGGGCTGGGCTTTGCGCCTTCATCGGCGACTGGGGGGGCTGGGCACTCCCGGTCAGTTTAGCAGGTTTGTTATCCATATTGAGTAACAACTATTAAAATACTTTTCATATTAAGCGCGCATAGTTACAATTTTACACACTCGCAAGAAGCAAAATTACATGACATCACTCAGTACTAAAAGTAGGTCACTTTTATATTAATGTTATATATAAATATTGCAAGTGCACACGTCCGTCTCCGAGTCTGAACGATGATTAAGACCAATGATAATATCAACGACCCGAAACTTCTATGGGCTAATGTTAAGCTTCATGTGCTTCCAGTCCAAAGAGATTGTGAGTTTCCGAGTCCTTTTAACGATCCAGACGCAATAAACTCTTATTTTCTTGATGTCCCGGGCGACCCTAACGTTAGTATTTCTAAGCTAATCTATTATGAATTTAATCGCCACGGTTCTGCTAGATTTTCACTCCAATCCACAGATCGGGAAACAATTGGTAAGATCATTTCACAAATGCCCAAGGAGTCGATGGCATATCTAAGGATATGTTAAGACTCTCACTCCCACAATCCTTGAATACCATCACAAATATTGTAAATACCTCAATAATCTCCAGTACGTTTCCTGATCTGTGGCGAAAGGCCATTGTGAAACCTCTGCCTAAAAATGCTAACCCACTGAGTCACAAGGACCTTCGTCCGATCAGCATATTACCCTGGCTGTCAAAGGTGTTAGAGAAGGTGGTGTATATACAGATGGTTGAGTTTCTGGAAACAAACAACATACTACCAGACCTACAATCAGGTTTTAGGAAAGGACGCAGCACTGCCACGGCTCTGGCGTATGTTGTTGGCAATATCTTAGAGGCGCGGGATCAGGGAAAGGGGACGATATTGACATTGCTGGACTACTCCCGTGCTTTTGATTCCATCAATGTAACTCTGCTGCTGTCGAAACTTGCCTTTTATGGCTTTGAGTGGGAAACTGTCAGATGGTTCGACAGCTACCTCTCTGATAGGTCCCAGCAAGTCGAAATTAGGAAACGAGATGGATCAGCGCTCATTTCGCATCCACAGTTGCTCAAAAGGGGGGTACCCCAAGGATCTTTGCTTGGACCAATTCTCTTCATCCTCTACAGCGCAGACATAACTACCTGTTTCCGCGAATGTAAGTATCACATGTACGCAGACGATATACAGCTCTTTCATTCTTTCGACCCCCGCGACACGTCATCTGCCGTGGATAGAGTGAACGCAGATCTGCAAAGAGTGACAGATTGGTCTGAGTCAAACTCTTTAGTTTTAAATGGCCAAAAATCTAAATTTATCGTCATGGGCAGTAAAGGTCAAATAAGAAAAACCATACTCGCTAACCCTGAGATAAAAATAAAAGAGAATAATATAGAAAGGGTGGAAGTTGCTGGCAATTTAGGTCTTCGCTTTGATCCAGAGTTACGTTTCGAAGGACATATAAATAGTGTTGTTAAAAACTGTTTTTACAGGTTAAAAGTTCTTTACAGATTGCGTCAATATCTTAGCGTTGATATGAGAAAGAGGTTGGTTGATAGCCTTGTTTTATCAAAGCTGAATTACGTTGACACTGTATATGGTCCATGTTTGCTATCCAGAACGGGGCGCTTGATCCAGCGCGTGCAAAATGCCTGTGCTCGTTTTTGTTTCACTATACCCCGACAAAACCATGTAACCCCGTTTCTCAACCAAAACGATGTTCTCAAAATGACAGCTAGGAGAACATTGCACTTGGCTACTCTTCTATTTGAAACGATTAGGACGAAAAAACCAACGTACCTATTCGAAAAGCTGAGGTGGAGACACGAATCCTATAATTACCCAAACCGCTCCATATCGAATCCACTGTCGATACCTCAGTATAGAACGACTGCGTTTAGGGGATGTTTTAAATATGCCGCCACACGTTGTTGGAATAATATACCACCTCCGTTAAGGATCATAAACAAAAAAAATCTATTTAAATTTCACTTTAAAAAAATACTTCTGGACGATCAAAAACTTTTATAATTTTGCACTTATTTTGTTACAACCTCGAGGTATGGTATATTATTCCTTCAAAGGTTGGCAATGGCATCCACTGCATTCAGTACATAGGTAATATTGGTATGCACAACACCACCGATCGTCAGCGCCAAGTGAGACAAAGAAGACACAATTATTTATGGTATTTATTTAATTTATTAAAAGTAAAATATTTTTGCACATCCACACACGCACACACACACACACACACACACACACACACACACCACGCACACACACGCACACGCGCACACACACACACACCACACACACACTAGGACCCAGTTGAAAACCAGCGTCACGCGCATATAATATGCGCCCGGCAATAAGCTGAACTAGGTTCCTATTTTGGTGCAGCCACGAGACGCCCAATTACTTTCCGATGTTTTAATTATTATTTGTATGTTTTTGTTACTTTATTCTTTTTATTTTATTGCTAATTTTGTAATTATAATTTGTATGTTTTAATTATTATTTATGTGAATAGTTTTAATTATTAATTGCACTTATTTTATTTTATTTTTTCTTTTTATATTGCCCGTTATTACTCTTGTCTCGTGTGTTGATTCCAAAATAAATATATTTTCTTTCTTTTCTTTCTTTCTTTCTTTCAGAAGTGAGGCGCACGACATTGCCTTGCGCCTCACTTCTCCATCACGATCCTCGTACAGGACACATCAGGTAATCGGGCACTCTATGGAACCGGAGCGCCTCACCGATGCAGCCGAATGGAAGAGTATTGAAAGCGTTGGCGATGTCAAGCGATACCGCCAATAAAATCCCGCCGCCGAGGACTGCCTCCTCAACCGCGGCCCTCAGACGCAGACTGGCATTGACCGTCGAACGCCCGGCACGAAAGCCGTACTGGGCATCGGACAGATCGGGGCCGACCTCGCGCAAGTGGCGGACGATACGCGTAGCGAGAATGCTCTCAAGCAACTTTCCCGCCTCGTCCAGCAGCACGATAGGCCTGAAGGCCGCGACCGAATCGGGAGATCTACCCGTCTTTAGTAGGAGAACCAGCTTCCCCGTTTTCCAACAGTCAAGGAACCGTCCGGACTCTAAGCAAACTTCGAACAGCCCCCTGAGGCGGTCTCCCATGTGGTTGAGGACCAGGGCCAACACTCGGGCAGGTATCCTGTCAGGCCCGAGGACGGGTGCTCCGCACGTTGCGGGAAAAGGGCCTCAACCACTTTCACGAGGAAGCTCGGCTGGAGAGTCTCTGTAAGGGGGGGGGGGGGGGCGACGAGCGGAGCTTATTCAGCACCGCTCTGTAGGGGCGACCCCAGGGGTCATGATCTAGACCCTCCAGCATCTCCTTTCTCGCCGTCTCCTTCGCGCGGCAGATGGCCAGCTTGCCGCAGCTTGCAGCCGTCGACTGCGGGTATAGATCCTCCGGGCACGAATACAGGCCGCACGGAGTTCCGCCAACTCTGGGGACCACCAGTAGACCTCCTTCCTCGGAGGACGACGTCGGAAACGTGGCATGGCTGCATCGCAAACCTGCGTGAACGCATCGCGAATGCGGACAGCCGTGACGTCGATGTCTTCGGTCGGAGGTGGTGAGGACGACCACGATTGAACGATAGCCGCCTCCTTCAGCAGTTCCCTGTCGAGTCGACCCATAGCCCACCGCGGGAATCGGAATTGTCTGCCCGCGCCGTGACCCTGGGACCGGGAGAGCTCAAACCGGATATACAAGTGATCCGAGAGCGTCTCAACCTCAGCTAGCACGCGCAAGTTCCTTACACGTGCCTCGATACCAGGGGTAGCGAACGAAAGGTCCACTATCGACCCCCCTTGGCGCCGAACGCACGTATTGGTGGTGCCCCTGTTCAGCAAACAGAGGCCCACCGCAGCTGCCCATTCTTCCACCGTCGTTCCGCGAGCGTGCGTCCTAAAATAAAAAAAAAAGTGTAAAAATAAAAGTGTTAAAATTAACATTGCAGAAATAAATAAACCAAAACAATTAATAAAAGAGTAAAGCAAAATGAAAACAAAATAACAAAATAAAACAAGAGGTAAATTTATATTAAATTGGAAAAAATCCTAGCTTTGTAATTTCCCATTATTTCTTGATATTTTCATTTGTGTTTTGTGCCTGGTGATATGGCGCGTCTGCTCACGGCCGCACGTCTTATTGCACCGTTGATTTTGCGTTCAATTTTCGAAAAATCGGTATAAATTGTCGAAAAATCACGTTTTTCGTGATTTTCCAAAAAAAAATGATTTTATTGTATAGCGTTTGCCGAGGCGAATCCGCAAACACCTCGTTTGTCCCGCCGTCTGGAAGTAACAAATCTGAACAAAAATTTGCCCGTCCACCCACGGATCTGTTCACCAATTTTCGGATATGGAAAATTGGTGAACAGACGGAATGGGAGTTTTTGTTTTCAATGACCCTTTGGGGAGTTAAAACTAGTGATTCTGATAGTCCCCTAGAAGTGTGCCCCCGCCATGGGCGATAAACGCGAACTGCGGGTCGTCATACCTGCTGACGAACAGCAGGTCCAGGGAAGTCAAGACGATTTAAGTCTCAGGCGGTCTCAAAGGATCTACCAAGAGTGGTCTCCAACCGGCAACCGAGCGAGCCGAAAACCGAAGTCGCTCGTCTTCTGTAGTTGAAACCGAAAGAGAGAGCGGGAGTGACGCCGAGAGCGATACCCCGCAGAGATTATGGCGTAGCTGTGTGGGGTCGGGCTCGACCTCGGAAGACTCAGCGTCAGCCTCAACACCAGCTGCAAAACGCGGTAGAGGCCGGCCACCCACTACGGGCCAGTACGTGTGTATTGGGAAAGCCCACCGCGAAAAGGCCGACGTCCTTCGCGCCGACGAAGTACAAAACAATACGACTGAGCTCCGAGTATCCGAGCTCATTTGTAGAGTGCATCTAATACGCGCCTAAGGGCCGATATCGATGAACTCAAAAGAGAGCACAGTGAGCTTAGTCTAGAAATTCGCAAGAGAAGCGCCCTTAACTGCCGCTCGAGGCCCCGCTATCGGTGCCGCCGTTGGATGAGGCAATGGGGAGATTCATGGAGCGTTTTGATGCGCGCTTCGCGGCTTTGGAAGTCAGGTTATTAGCGGAACCAATGGCACTCAAACCTGCCCATAAGGGTCAACCTGGCGCTTCCAACGAGCTCGGCCATAAAACCACCGCGGTCAAAAAAGACCACGAAGGGGGAAATGGCTTAGAAGTCCAAGCAGGACCTTATCTCTCCCGCTCCGGAAGCCGTACCCTCACCTGGTCCAGTAACGGCTCCTAACATTCCCGAACAGCCGGCAAAATTCACACAGGAAAGGTGGCAGAAGGTGGGCAAAAATAAAAGCCAAAGGAGGACGAGACCCAAGAAGAAAGCAGAGAGAGGCCTTCAAGTACCAAGAACACCGGCCGTGGTACTGACCCTGCTGCCGGAAGCCGGTAGGAGCGGTCTGTGCTACAAAGACGTCTCACTTAAGGCAAAAACTGACGTCAAACTTTCTAAGCTGGGAATCCCACATGTGCGCGTCACGGAGACGCAAACTGGAGCGCTTATGCTGCATGTTAAAGGAGCCACCAGTGGCGCAAAAGCAGATGCCCTGGCCGAAAAACTGAAGGGACTCTTTAAAGAAGAAGAAGTGTGGGTGACCAGACCCAGCAAGTGCGCAGATATACGCGTGCTGGGTTTAGACGAGACCGCAACAACAGCAGAAGTGGCAGACGCGGTGACAAAGGCGGGGGACTGCTACGCCGCCCAGGTCCGTGTTGGAACCATCTCCTTCTGGAGGCGCCACCATTGTAAGTTGCCCCGTGGCGGCAGCTAAGAAGCTGGTCATCGCACGGAAATTACTGGTGGGCGAATGGACTACGGCGCGAGTAAAGCTCATGGAGCCGAAGCCCGCCAGATGCTACCGGTGCCTAGCGGCTGGCCATTTAGGTGCGAAATGCACTTCCGATGTGGACTGCAGCGATAAATGCTATCGCTGCGGAAATGCCGGTCATAATACAAGTGCATGTTCTGCAACGCCGCACTGCATCATCTGTGTCGCAAGAGGAAAGCCGGCGGAGCACTTGGTAGGAACAAAAAACTGCCCTCAATCAACGCCTGCGGCTAAATCAACGGAGGTAACACGCTCAATTAATAAATCTTTATTGTCATTACACTGTTTCACTTAACTAGATTACATATGAAATCGCCTTTTAAGCAAGGAATTGCTTGTAGTAGGAGATTCCGCTCTTCTATTATCAGTAATTCTTAAACATAAATAATGGCTTCACTTCGGTTACTTCAAACAAACGTAAACCATTCCGCCAGAGCTCAGGATCTCCTGCTTCAGAGCATGGCGGAGTTGTTTATTAACATCGCTGTGGTCGCTGAGCCCTATTTCGTACCCTCCAGGGACGATTACTTGGACAATGCCGTAGCCATTATCTCGCGGACTGCTGCTGGTTCCCCCGCTCTCAACAATATCTCAAGGGGCCCGGGATGGGTAGCAGCGTCCGTAGAATCGTCAATGGTGGTGGCTTGATATTTTTCACCCAACCGCACCCTCGCAGAATTTGAAGACTTTCTAAGTCAGCTGGATGCCGTGGTTAGCCGCAGTCGTTCCGTTATTGTAGTCGGCGACTTGAATGCGAAGGCTACATTGTGGGAATACCCTTCAACGGACGCAAGGAGCGCATTACTGGAGGAGTGGACGCTAACGTCAGGCCTACTAGTCCTTAATCGCGGGTCAGTGGACACGTGCGTGCGTCACAATGGGGGATCCATTGTGGACGTCTCGTTTGCGAGTCCGGCGGCAGCTCGTCGTGTGCAAGGTTGGCGTCTTGTTGAGGAAGCGGAAACACTATCCTAAAGCTAAATCGGGACGCTCTACTGGAGGCCGCCATTGTGGAAGCCTGGGTTTCTGCACCCGGCAGTCCAGAGAATGTAAATTCTCCCTCCAAGCGGGTATTATCAGCCCGTAACTTCTCAGTCTCCACCTCGGTGGCAGTGGAGCGCTCAAACAGCACCTCCACTACCTCCTTCAGTATCGCAGCAGACTCTCTTAGGCCCTTGGCAAAGGTACCCTTGAGGTTTCTGCTTTTGGAGGCCACATTTGTGATGACCGCCACGGAACAGGTCACCAAACTCTTGAGTTCCTCTGCGGTTTTCGGGGCACTAACCCCTCCCGCAGAACAGACCTCACCTAAAAACTCATGAACCTGGTCCGCAGCAACCAGTTCCCCTTCCAAGGGGATTCCGAGGTCAACCTCAGGAAGGTTCTCCCCTTCTCCAGGACAAGCACCGCGCTTCTGTTGTTGAGCGCGGCACTCATCAGCCATCAGCGCGTCTGGACCCGATGCCTGACCCACCCACCAACTTACTGGTCCATATCGCTCACCGCTGAGGTGAGCGAGGATTCCGAGCCGAACCGGCCCGAGCGCAACAAACTCTCCAGCGACGCAGAAGTCACCGAAGTCCTGGAACCGCTCACCCGGCCGGAATCGGCCGTTTCTAGGTCCAAACTGCCCGCGCTCCTTCGCCGTACGTCCTCCACCTCTCTCTCCTTCTCCTTCTCCACTAGCGTTACGCTCCTCTTATTAAAAATATTTCTCAATTTGTTGTTATCCATACTGATCCCACGAGTATGGGGAAATAAAGGTCCACTTTTGTATCCCAACTGGGGAGTCCGCAGGTGCCCGAGCTGGGGGTAGCACTTGGAACCGAACATCCCATCGGCCATGCATCCTCTGGTCACGCTCCGCAACACAGCATTCGGGGATTTTTTATAGAGGTTGTCATCCTCGCGGCTCAGGCGACCAAGCCAAGACCATCGCCCTCGCTCGGAGCCGCGAAAGAATTAAAAAAAAATTAAAAAAAGTTTGAAATGACAAATCTTTGAAAAAACGTTAGTAGTGAAACAAATAGTTCTTATACTGTTGTTTAACAACTATTAACGTTTTTTTAGTTATTACTAAAAAGTACTAAATTAAAAAAAATAAATGAAAACTAAAAAACCCGCCTGATATTAAATTTGCATAGTGATTGGTCAATTGACGGTCCACTCCACCCCGCTCCGCATCTGTGGAAAATCAGGGTGCGTTTCCACAGATGCAGGGCTCACGTTTTATCAAGATAAGTAGCTAGCCTAAAAGTCATGGCAAACGCAGTTCATTAATACATTATAAACAGATCTTATTACTTTGTGTTTAATTCTCTTTGCTTTGTACCTACGTTGTGAATAGCTTTTTTCAAAATTTGCATTTAATAGTATTGTCTATGGTCATTGATATTTGACTTGTCAACAAAAGAAATGGTGAATTGGTGTCATATTTCCATTGACGCATAGACCTGGACCGTGCCATTCAATTAAAAAGTAAATACTGACTGCAAAGCATGAAAGAGAGAATAAACTCGTGCGGCCTTTGCCTTTGACAGGTATTGTCTACTAAGTAGCCTTGTCTCTGTCTAGAGAGTGGTCAATTTTGTGACGTTAAGGAACTGTCCTGGTCTCTACGTCAATGCATATTAGCATTTAAGTGTATAGTCTATGGACATATTGTTGACAATATTAAACTGAATTAGAATCGCTATATTTAACGTAAATAATTATTATAGATGACTCTCTCGGCTAAGAAATACGTGTCTAGTTACACGAGCTGCACGGCGCACAGAGGAGTCGAGGCCAAGGACGGTGAACTAACCGACGCGCATTTGGGTAACGTGGCTACAGTTCCTTTGTGTTACAGTAAACAAAGTTAAAAGTATGTATGCACGCTTCTGTGTGTATAGGCGTGTGCTTAGGTGTAAGTGGAAAGGAAAAGAGATATTATAATAAAGAAGGTGCCGATTCAGTCAGTCGAATCCTTACAAGGGGGTGGTAAAAATATATATTTGTATGTTTGTACACCGTAACACAAGCGTTGGTCACGGTTTACAAACATACAATTCACGAACACAAGGTACACCCAGATACGGAACAAAAGCTTGAGGACCAAACAAAGTGGTATCTTGTGTAGGATCGACCCCGACCTCAGCCAGTTGCAGGACTTGCAGGTGGCGCGACGGGTGTGTGCAGCTGTGTACACACTCCCACCGCGCCACGAGGCTGTCTCAGACTAATCGCTCCACCTCAGTTTACTGGTATTGAAATGGGTTTGAGATAAGTACCTATTGAGTAATACACACTTGACTGGCCAGCGGCTTCACCACTAATCTAAAACTTAAAACCTCGGCATTCCAACATGTAAAAGTCAAACGAAAGTCACGCCATCTTCTGGCGGAAATCAAACAGCGATCTACTTTATCCGACACGGCCATCCCTGGCATTCACCCGTCCTCTGGACATGCTCTAACACAAGGGTTCCAGGGACCAGGGGGGCGATTCGCTAACTATTCAATATCCTTACATCCAAGAGTTCAACGATGAAACATCCGATGTAAAGCGTTTCGTAGTCTGTTATAATGAAATTACAGCGAAGCGAAGCGATCATAGAGCTATCTCGTCCGCGCGACAGAATTTAGTAATAAGGCTCAGATAAATGTATGGATTTGGTATGCGCGAAGCCAAAACATCCTCGCCTTCGCCGACATCCTCGCCCTCGCGCTCGCTTTTGGCTGTCAAAGGGTAAAGCTTTAAAATATTAGCTTTCTCCCGGATGTGCTGTAAGATGCAGACCAAATGTGGTCTTTATTTCACTTATTTGTTTAATATATTACTCGTGGGTGTTATTATTATAATTATATCGTCGTTTAATTTGTGGCTTGTTAAATAATAAAATATTAATTTCAGACTAGTGGTCCCGCGCAACTACTTTTTAAATGAAGTAATGTTACTAAAAAAAATTTATGTACATATTGTACATAAATTTTTTTTAGTAACATTACTTCATTTAAAAAAAATGCATCTTCTTTTGTTACAGAACTTATGGCCGTTAACATTAACGTCTCAGCAAAAAATAAAAACAATAGTCTATTCAAAATGGCCACTTTTGGCTTTTATACAGGCCTTTAATCTGTCTAGCCACGAATTTATGGATTTACGCACAGTTTACTGCTTGCTCCAGAGATTTTTTAAGAGACTCAATGTCGCCGTGTCGTTGTGTCGTTTAGAATAAGCCGTGTCCTCTAAAACTGACTATAATTTGTAGTCTAAAAGGTTGAGGTCTAGGCTAGATGAGGGCCAGTCTTCAGCTCTTATAAAGTCCGGAACGTTGGTTTCAAGCCAGGCTTGGGTAGTTCGTGCCTTGTGACCAGGTGCAGAGTCCTGCTGAAAAGTCCACGGTACATTTTTAAAAAGTGTATTGCTGAGAGGTTTCACAACACGATACAAGACTGCCTCTTGATACACTTTGGCTTAAATTTTCACTCCTTTTTACAAAAATGTAGCTTTGTGACGCCTTGTAACACGCCCCACCAAACCATCACTGACGCAGGATGATGACTACGCTGTACCTTTCCGACCACTTGAGCAGCTTCTTTAGTATTATGAGCAAAAAAAAATAACGATTGAAGAGCACTACATTAAGCAAAATGGTAAAGTGTACACTTTACCATTTTGCTTAATGTAGTGCTCTTCAATCGTTATTTTTTTTTCTTCGGTAAAGAGGATATTTCTGTGCCCTTCACCTGCGTATCGCGACAGAAGACGTTTTGATCGATCCACTCTCTTTAATTGTAAAGATTGATTTAGGGCATGTCCTGTATATCGACGATAAGCACCAAGCTTCAGGTCTTGTTTTATAATACACGACAGAGTCCAAGCGGGAATCTTCATTTCTCGCGATAAGATTTTTTACTTCCTAATGAGATTACGACGCATTCTGGCTTTAACAGCCTTTTTAAGGGACTCGCGGCCGCCCCGATCTTTTATGGTCTTCGACAGAGGAAGTGTTGTTGTATCTGTTAGTACGATATACGAACATATGGCTGATACCAAGCTTTTGAAGAGTCTGGAATATGACCGACGGCTCCATACCCACTTTGTGCAAGGCGATCACCGCAATCCTATTTTCTTTAGCACCCTAATCCATATTGTAATTTGATAATGAACACGAAAAAATATGTGTAATAGCACAAAATCGAAAGAACTTTTAAAAATAATAAACGCCTTCCAAATTTTAAAGTAATTAAAAAGTTGAAAAAAAGAACAGTTATATGGCTGGACTAGTTATATTATAGTAATAATACAGAGAAACTAGTTGACCCGCGCAACTTCGTCTGCGTAAATTTTCTCCATTTTTGCAAAAAAAAAAATTTTTCCCCATTTTTGACTGCCTCTGTGGCGCGGTGGGAGTGTATCTTACTGCTACGCAAGAGGTCGTGGGTTCGATCCCCACCCAGGATAAAACTTTGTGTGATGAGCACGATGGTTTATTCTGTGTCTGGTTCTATAATATGTATCTATAATATGTATGTATTTAGAAATATATAAGTATGTTTATCAATTGTCTGGTTTCCATAGTACAAGCTCTGCTTAGTTTGGGATCAGATGACGTTGTGTGAGTTGTCCCAATATATATTATTATATTATATATTTTTCCTTGCTGCTCCGCTCCCATTAGCTGTAGCGCGATGTTTTATAGCCTATAGCATTCCTCGATAAATGGGCTATCTAAAAGTAAAATATTTTTTTCAATTTGGACCCGTAGTTTCTGAGATTATCGCGTTCAAACAAACAAACAAACTCTACTCTCTCTTCTAATATTATAGTATGGTTATAAATGTTAGGAGTGAAGAACCCTTATCACTTAGGGGCATGCATGAATAATAGATAGTAATTTTCCCTTTTTTCTTCCTTTTTTATAACATTTTTCATTGCTGCTCCGCTCCTATTGGTCGTAGCGTGATTTTATAACCTATAGCCTTCCTCGATAAAATATATATCGGCTACCCAACAATAAAATATATTTTTAATGCGGCCCAGTAGTTCCTGAGATTATCGCGTTCAAACTAACAAACAAACTCTTAGGGGTATGAAAAATAGATAGTAGCCGATTCTCAGACCTACTGAATTTGTATATAAAATTTCATAAAAATCGGTTTAGCCGTTTCGGAGGAGTATGGGAACGAACATTGTAACATAAGAATTTTATATATTAGATAAGCTATTGGCTTCTCGTTCCCATTACTTTGTACTTGGTTTAATATTGCTTCAACTCCTTCTAATGACGCGTCTGTATAAATATGTATTGGCAAATCTTGGTCAAAAATTTCCAAGACAGGTTGTGAGCATCATAGTTTTTTATCTCTATAAAGGAATTTCGACAGTCCATTGATCATGTGAAGTTTTGGCTTTTTCTTAGTAAATAATTTACTAAAACAAAAAATTAAGATAAAAATTTGAAGTTAGTGCCGAATAAAACATAAAGACTTTAAGGCTTGATGATTTTATGGCACCAACTTCAAAATGTTTAATTTGTTTTTGTTATTGTACGAGTACCTATGTATTTATTTTTGAAGTCGGTAATATTTTTTTGTAAAAAGTTTTTTACTTTTATCTTCCTTGAGACTATTGTTATCACACATTTTCTTAGATTTTTAGATAATTTCCAAGTTCTCATTTTGAACCAATTTAAATTATTTTATTATATTCTAGTCCAATAAGAAAATCATATTTGAATTCCTTTTCATCGACCACATGCTGGGGCTGGGAGGAAGATCGTACACCTCGGTTGTTGCAGCAGGCTCTGGGCAATCTGTCCAGACTACACGCAGACCTCCGCCTGGCACAGCCAACCCGATTCCCGCGGCGTCAGCTAAGCGGAACCGGCAAAGCCAAAAGACGGCCCAGGCGGCGAGCTGCCAGTCTCCGACTCAAAAGCGTCCCCCGACCGACGCCGAATGGCAAGTGGTTGGGGAGAAGAAGAGAGTGCGCAAAACGGCCAGAAAGCGGCGGCAACAGCAGCGCCGTAAGGAGCGGCGCGTCGCGGCTCAGCTTCGCGCCCCGAGGTCTGCGGTTGTAGTGATCACACTACAGCCAGAAGCAGCCGCGTGACCTATGGCGACGTGATCTCCAAGGCGCTCCGGTGGAGCTCCGGGAACTCTGGATCACCGAGGGTCTCCGGCAAGGTTCACCGCAACGGTCCGCAAATGCTAGATTATATTTAGGAATTCACGGTGCATTGCTGACGCCTTGGCCGAAAAGCTCAGGGCTTCCATAAATACGTAAGAAGCCTGAGTATCCAGGCCTACGAAACGCGCAGACAGTTCTGGCCTGGACGACTCCGTCACGGCTGTAGAGGTCGCAGCCGCCGTCGCCGAGGCGGGTGGGTGCCCTGCCGAGCCGGTTAAGGCGGGCACCATCCGTTCTCACTTCACGGTCATGCGAACCGTTACGGTGAGCTGCCCTGTCTCGGCGGCCAAAGCCATAATAGATCGCGGAAGGCCCCTGGTGGGCTGGATATCGGCGCAAGTCAAACTGCTCGAGACACTGCAGTCGAGGGAGCGACTATCACAACCACGAACAGACACGCCGCGATAGCGGCGGTAAGCCCCCTCGGCGGTAAGGCTGTAAGGCTGGAGAGGCGCCATGGCGTCCTCACCTACCGCCTGACGCAGGTACTCACCGGACACGGGTGTTTCGGGAGGTACCTGCATCGCATCAGGCGGGAGGAAACGCCTGGGTGTCACCATTGCGGTGACCGGCCGGAAGACACGGTGGAGCACACGGTGGAGGTGTACCCCGCTTGAGCCGAGCAGCGGCTTGTCTCGCGGCAGCGATCGGCGGCGGCGACCTCTCGCGTCCGGGCCTCATTCGAGCGATGCTGCGAAGCGAGAGAGGAAGACGGCGGAACGCGTGAGAGATAGACAGTCCTCACGCTCCGCCCGCCACGCGATACGCCCCGGGCGACGGGTGTCAAGGGATGACATCCGGCCGCCGTAGGCGCGGACCTGGGGACGACGAGCAGTGCGTAGCTCACCGTCCAGCTTAGAACCAGGCCCGGGTCGACGGCCCGCTAGTGTTCCACGCGCACAATCAAACAGGTGTCAGGAAGTGAAGGGGCCCCATTAGGTCGACGCCCACCGGGTGTGTGGGATCGTTCGAAAGAGTTACCGTGCTTCCGGAACACCAGGGCGAAAGAAGGAACACAGATGGGTTTTAGTCAGTAACAGTCCGACACGCCCTCCACAAGACAAGCTCATGCCCACAGCGGGAGAAGTCATTTGATGATTTCCAATTGTAAAAAAAAAAAAGATTTATGGTCTACAAAAAGATATAAAAAAGCTACAAAGCGAACTCACTAGCGCACATGAAGAAATAAAAAAACTCAACTTCGGATGCAGTGACCTTAAAAATGAATTAGCGAAAAAGAACATTCAAATTAGTTTACTTAAAAATGTATCCATCAATATATCAATGGCCGATTTATGTACACCACAAATAACGATTGACATACCCATAATAAAAAGACTAACAAATATTAGAACTAGAATTCATCGTCACTCTCGACTGTGTTTGGTGAGGTGTTTCATTTAAGCTACCAGTTTGATTTCGAGTAGTATGAGTACAACGAAAAGAAAATTAGTAAAAAAAGGTAAAAGAAAAAAAAAGAAGTACCACGAAATTATCAGGGAGAAGAGAAATCTACATGACTTCACCGTTTACAAGTACAAACTGCATGCACTGACAAAATCTTAGAATCAATTTCTACTATAAACCTAAAAGAAAACTACTGCAAAACAGAAGCAGTCAAAAATCAAACAATATACTGCGAAACGGGTTAAAATAAAACAATTATATACAGGGTGTAACAGAATATACAGGGAATAACATCTGTGGGGGTACTAATTTCGATTTTATTAGTATGACTGAGATAAAGAATTTTCTTTTATATCAAGTGCATAACATCGACATACTGAAAATATGACTTTGCCGATAAGTATCCAACACTGATTAGAGATAATATAATTATATAATAAATAGTGAGCTAATCAGCTGTTTCCAATGAACTGCAATGAACTTCAGGTTTGACCTTAAATCACCACCCACTTTTATCTTGTTTCACTATACTTCCTCTGCACATCCGCGAAGCTCACCTTCAGAAAGACTATGTCTTTCAGGAGGCTGGTGACGTTGACGTGGTCGAAGGTGACGGAAGGGAGCTTGTTGAGGTCCCTAACCACAAACGTAGGCACGTCGTCAGGATCGGTCTCCTTCAGCTGCGTGATAATGTCCGGCAAACTCTTTTTAGTCCCAACGCGTCGATGGGACACCATCTGGGCGGTCTAATGAGAACGCCGTACTGTAGCCGCTTGGCTGCAAATCTTTCATTCTCGCTGAAGTTTGTGCTGCAGATCTGGACAGCGGACAACTCATCCATCACGTCCAGGTTCTGCTGTAAGAACGCCAGCAGCTCGTTTCTCATGGTTTTACTTGCGACGTACGGCTCGCGCTGCGTGACAACGTGGCTGTCTGATTTGATTATTTTCTTCCAAGTTGTTCCCACGAGAACACACCAGTTGAGCCCCGGTTGCTGGGGTAAGGCCACTAAATACACCCAGGGTTGGACCTGGGGCCCCAGGGGAGCTGTTTGCGATGCCGCTTCCCGGTAGTCATGGAGTTCTCGGCACGATATCTTAACGCCTTAACTTGGGGGTGTTTTGTCCGCGGGAGAAATTTTATTTCACTCCTACCCTCTGCTCTATCACCTCGTGTGTTTGTGTGTGTGTTGTGTGTGTGTGTTGTGTGTGTGTTTGTGTGTATGTTTGCGCGTGTGTGTACGCGTGTGTTTATGCGTGTGAGCGCGTGTGCGTGCGCATTTGCGTGCGCGTGTGCGTTCGTGCATGAATTCGTGCGTGTGTGCGCGCGTGCGTACGTGTAACTTTGCGTTTAAGTGTGTACCATTTTGAGCATCAAATGTTACTTTTAAATTTTCAATAGCTCCTCGGTATCTGAATACGAATGCTTAGGGGAAAGTGGTCACCATTCGTACGCTTTTTATATTTTATTTTTTTAATTTATGATGGATTGTTGAATTTATCTAGTTTATATACCTAAGCGTAACAAATATATTGTAGTTTGTTACAAAAAAATCCGAAACTATTATGTCAAAAGGTTAAAGAGTTATAGTAATTTTTCTACAATAAGATATTTGTACGAACGTACCCCACGTACGGGGTACGTTCGTACAGTAGGTGGGGTACTTTCATACGCCATGGGGTAGATTCATACAGGGTAATTAAAAAGCCTATTAAAGTCGTTAATTTTTTATTAATTATTACAAAAATATTTATTTATTAAAGAATTAACTTAAAATATTTGACTCGACTCATAGTCGATAAATGTTTCTATAGAAACATAACAAAAAATTAAATCGTTTATCCACAGTTTACTTACTGATAATTCTTAGCTTAACAATCAGTCTTAATGATTTATTTGCAATCATTTTTTATGAGTATGTTGCACAGTCTTTGACAATCATCACACATCACATCACAAAGTTATTGCACAGTATAATTATTTAAATCAACTGCAAAAGTAAAAAGTCTAGCCATTCTAGCTGTACAGCCCGCTCGTGGTTGTGGATCAGGTAGGATCATGACGACATCGCTGATATACAGAGTGTGTATGTCTTCTATATCAGGAAAAAAGAATGACCATGATGATCCCGGTTTCTTCCGAAGATAAGATACTTTCAGCTCCGTACGCGAATAATGACTAAGAACTTAAGACGTAGTAAACAACAGAAATCTTTTTTTCAAACTTTACCAAAACAAAACAATTATCTTTAATTTTATTTGGTGTCACATTTAAATTATTATCGCTACTGCAATCATTAGTCTCTTCGTCCGTTTCGAAACCGATTGGAGATGTTGAACTCTCCCGCAAGCTAAATTCCGATCCTTCAGATGCCTCTGAATCTTCATCACTTTTTATTTGCTTAGCTTTCTTTTTCTTTTGTCTTGAACTAAGTTCTTTCAAACTACGTTTCACTGCTTTGGCTCTGGCTTTCCTTTCCTGTTCTATTTTTTTCAATTCTTTCTGTCTATGTCTCTCTTCTAATTCAGTTTTTTCCGGTGTATCTGTATATATACGGGATTTACCCGGTTTTCTTCTTTTATTGTTTTTTTAGTTTCAGCTTTAGGATAAGGTCTTATGACTTCTTCTCCTTGTTGTTAGGCTATAATGCATTTTGCAGCAATTAATAATGTAGTCATTCAAACGTGTCTCTTCTTCCAAGGAGAAGACCTGTAGACTAGTAAACTTGGAATGAAATGTTCGTGAGGGTTCATCGGTGTTAGAGCCATCTTTGAATTTCTTGACTCTGCTTTCCAACGTCGATGTCTTGATGTTATATTGCAACTAATTTCATGGACCCTTCATCCACCTCTTGGGTACGCGTACCCTTTTTTTTATATTTTCGTACCATGATTCTGCAATAAAATATTAGTTATAAGGCTTACTTTATAAAATATATCGATTTGTTAGAATTAGAATACTTCATAAAAAGAAAAATGTTATTGTGATGTTCTGGTGGTTAATAAAATCTAAAGGGGAGCATTCGTACGCGTACGAATGTGCCCCCTGTTTTGCTGTCCGAATGCACCCCATGCCTTGCACAAAATTAAAATACTACTTTATACAAATTCTAATTTAATTTGAGAAATATAACAATTAAAGCTCAAAATAATCAATGTTAACATTAATATTAATCAACACTATTTTGTCAAAAACATAATAATTCTACTTACAATTGCGAATTGAATTTACGTAAAAAATTTACTCACCGCGCGCGAAAACACGTTACGTCTTGTCAGCCGATGTACAGTGGTGCGACTGGCGCGACACTCTGCTTAGCAACATGGCGGCCGGTATGTCTATGCACACAAGCAAACGCGCGCTTGTGTGCCGTTTAGTTTGTCTGTTATACTAACTGTATGAATGTGCCCCGCGTACGAATGGTGACCACTCTCCCCTAAGTAGTAATCTAACTAAAATCTTTTAATCACAAATTGATCATGATGAACTGTCAAATTCGTATGGGTCAAAACCTCGTGCCGGCCTCAGCGGCTTAGATCGCGCGGCTTTTTTCCTTCAATAACTATCAGCAAATTCTCTTATTAATAGCAAATTAACTGTTTACGTAGATTTGACAACGTCGAATTCGAGTCAGTTTCACGCGGAGAGCAGCGGCGGGCAGCCGTCGAGCGAGGCGCTGCCACCGCCGCCGCCGTCGCAGCAGCACGCGGATCCCGCGCCCGACGACACGCCCTCCTACCTGCAGGTACCTACGCAATAACCGTAGCTGCGTGACTCTTACGTTTATGTTTGTGGCCGTAACCGCTTTGTGACAGGTAACTCGATAAGTTTTGAAACAAAAAAAAATATACAAGATATTAGCAATATACAGAATGCTTTTAGCACAAGCCTTTGTACACTATTTGTCCAATAAGTTTAAAATAAATAAAGATTATTTTTTTTTAAATGAAAAGAATAAAGAATGAAGGAGAGTCCTTCATTCTCTATGCAAACTTCCATTCGCCTGAACCAACTAGGTTCAGGCGAATGGAAGTTTTGCCACTCTTGATCCGATAGGTCCGAAATTGGACACCAATGCTATTGTTGTATACCATTCCGAGTTATCAGATTTATGATTTTCCAACATTATTGTCGACACATGCCCGCTGCGAAAAAAAGCTGGCCACCATTTTTTTTACCAAGGTTACGAAGTCGTTGCAGTTTTGTCAGCAACTTTCCTTCTGATAAAACCCATACTGACGACTGTCTCTTATTTTCCGGATCATATTAATAATCGACGTTTCGTCGCCTGATTGTTTATTGTACATTGTTCAATTTTCAAAGAAGCATTATCGGCATCAATCCATACGGGCCTGTTTTTCAGCGTCGAACGACAACAAAACCCTCACTTCAAGATGCTGATTCAAAATAATGTTAACGCTCCCCGAACTAACGCCAAGAATATTTTCGATGTACCCACATTTTCTGCAGTTACTGCCGTTTGTGGGCGACCACTTTTATGCTCATCTTCGAGGTATGTTATACCTCTTTTAAATCCACTGAACTATCTAAAACCTGTTGCTCGAGTTGGGGCAGACTCCTCTGACGCTGATTGTAAGTTAAGATTTAGGCTAAGTTTTTCAGTTAAAAGAAATTTTAAATCATAAAATATCCTAGCACACTATGTTCGCGGTTAAACTTCCTCGTTGCAAAGATAGTCCGCACTCCAAGGTTTCGAAGCTTTTACTAACGGCAAAGGATGTTATTCCGCTCCAAACACCTGGCGTGTACAAGGTGAATTGCAGTTGTGGTGGTTCCTATATCGGACAGACCAAAAGGACAATCGCAGACAGGTTCACATATCCCTGCTGTAAAAAACCGTCAAGTTTACAAGTCTGCTATCGCTGAGCATTTGTTGGAATCAGGACCAAATCTCTGGATAGATTTTGCATAAACCACAGGTACTTTCCACCGATCGCCGCTATTATTCCAGGATAGTACGCAAGACGGTTGAGATCAAGAAGTCCAAGAATTACAACCGATAAGATGGATACCGGCTCTCACCATCCTGGAACCCTGTTATCAGCAAATGATAATTACGCAATTACGCGTCAAAACACTCACACAAAATGTCAATTTTGAAGATCAACTAAATAAAACCGACAATGTAACTTTTGTACCTACCAAGCTTATAAGGAACTAATTGGTACAGAAATAATTGGTACAGAATTATGCCTTTTTAGGGTTTTGTACCTCAGTTAGTTAGCAGTCAGATAATTTTGTTGTCCATCTGTCTGTCTGTCTGTTTAGACCCTATCTCAGGAACGCGTGGAGGTATAAAGCTGAAATTAATATCAAATATTCAAGTTCTCGCTCGCTGAGTAGCTAACAGACTCGGAAATCGGTTTCATTATTCTAGTACTACTTCGATACACCCTTATCTAAAACAAACAAAACATAATATTAGTGATGACTGAAATAATATTGTTACTCGTTTTGATCTTTCAATACGAACGATGTAAGTATCAATTATGGAAATAATACTGTTGCGTTATTTCCATTATTGTTACTTACATCTACACGAGGAACAGCTGACTTCTTCAGAAAACTCCTTTCCGCTTTTGCAAATTTTATCCATTTTTCCCTATATTTACGGCTCAAACGTGGAAACCATTTAAAACGGTAGGTTCTCTGACATACATATAAATATAGGTACACACATGCATTATATAGTTAAGTGGCTTGAACATGCCGCCCGCCAAAGGGCTTATAAAGACCTTTATAGATATTAAATATAAATTAAACAAAATAATAAATTAACACTAAAAGATCCACTACCAAGCATCTATGCACAAGTCATATAATTATGTACACTGTAATGTAAATACGTAAATTAAATTTACTTAACAAAATATTAAATTTATAGGTGATAACATAAATTAATCATCATCAATATCTATAGGCAATGGACATAACTTAATTAAACTTCGCTTAACTACACTGTTAATACTTTTTACACTATGCACTCTAGTGACACCATCGTCACCTGGATGTTTGGCAACAATACGTCCTAAGGCCCATTTACCAGGAGGAAGTTGTTCATCCTTGATGAGCACAATGTTGCCGATGTCAAACTCCTTACATTTCTTTAGCCATTTTGGTCTCTGTTGCAAACTAGTAAGGTATTCTCCTTGCTATTTATTCCAGAAATCGCTAAGAGATTTCTGTATATGCTGCCAGCGTGACAGGTGACTAACTGGCGTGTCGCGTAGAGTACATTGAGGGGTAGTCACTGGTGATTCGCTAATCAAAAAGTGCCCAGGTGTTAAGGGCGTCAAATTATCTGTGTCCATGTCGTCTATTGGACTCAATGGCCTGGAATTTAGGCATGCCTCAATTCGGCAAAGCAGGGTGTTCATTTCCTCAAATGTCAAATTATTAGTCAAAATCCTTTTCATATGATGTTTCATTGATTTAACACCTGCTTCCCATAATCCTCCGACATGAGGGCTGTAGGCGGGTATGAAGTGACATTGTGTTCCGTCTAATGCAAGTGATTCGGCTACAGACCCTTCAAATTCAAGTTTTGCTTCCTTCCAGGCTTCAGCCAGTTCTTTATTGGCTCCGACGAAGTTTCTACCTTGGTCGCTCCAAATCTGCGAGCATCTTCCACGTCTAGCAACAAATCTTTTACAAGCGCCAATGAAGGATTCAGTTGTGAGATCGCCCACCAATTCCAGGATGGCTTTGGTGGCCATGCAGACAAACACTGCAACATAAGCCTTGTTGCATTTAACTCCTCTGCCCTTTGACATTAAAACCTTGTACGGTCCTGCGAAGTCGACGCCACTATTTAGAAAGGGTTTGGCTGGAGTTACCCTGACCTTAGGTAGGTCACCCATGATTTGGTTTTTAGCCGCAGCACTATGTTTAGCACATATTAAACATTTGCGGACTCTGTGCTTTATCATATGTTTGGCCTTGATTATCCAATACTTTGAAGCAATTTTTATAGGCATTTCTTGCCAAAGACCTTACAAATACAATAATTGCATTTTTGAAAGATAGAAAAATTAAAAAGAAAGAAATAAAAGTTTAGAAAAACCACCCATCCGGACTATGTTACCAGTTAAGAGATGGAAGAATTTGATATCTGGTAACATAGTCCGGATGGGTGGTTCGCTTCTGGCCCCGGTTTGGCTACGGAAGTCTCGGGTTCGATTCCTGAGTCTGGATTCAAATTTTTCTATCTTTCAAAAATGCAATTATTGTATTTGTAAGGTCTTTGGCAAGAAATGCCTATAAAAATTGCTTCAATATTCGGCCTGCGTCATCATAATTTGTTGAAATGCTCTCTGTAACGAAGCAATAACAAAAGCCGTGATAGTTCTTTAACTACCGACTAGATGTCGCTACGGGGGCCTAACCCGTAAGCATTAAGAGATGGAAGAATTTGATATCTGGTAACATAGTCCGGATGGGTGGTTCGCTTCGGGCCCCGGTTTGGCTACGGAAGTCTCGGGTTCGATTCCTGAGTCTGGATTCAAATTTTTCTATCTTTCAAAAATGCAATTATTGTATTTGTAATATCCAATACTTTGTTCTTAAGTAGGCCATCATTTGTTGAATTCCTCCATGTAGTGTCATCTGATAATATTAGATTAGAGAAAAATCCAATAATATTAGATAAGCACACAAATTTATCACAACTTATAGTAAAGTACGCCCACTTTACTATAAGTTGTGATAAATTTGTCTATCTCTATGTTTGCATGTCGCAATCTGCCGCCTACTCTAAGAATGTTTTCATTGTCCAGGTAAGGGTTTAGTGATTTTAATTTGCTGTCGGTTTTAACCTCTTTCCCTTTAGTTAGATTCAAAATGTCGTCATAAAATCTTTCTTTTTGTACTATTCTAACACAAATCTTAAGTGCTTCATCTATTTCTTGGGTAGTTATCACTATAATAAGTCTTTGTTTGCCATATTGTTTCCTTTTAGAAATCGTTTGCAGTAAGTAATTGATTTTAAAAGTTCTTCTAAGCTATCGTATTGTTGGAACCGTTTGTCTAGACTTTCTTTTTCTACCTTTAAATTTATTTGTATCATTTCCTTTCGTTCCAGATTAGTAGTCAGATTATTTGGTTTGTAAAATATTATTGTTTTGTTTTTTAGCCAAGTTGGGCCCTTCCACCATTTTTCATCCCTTTTCAGCTCTAGAATACTCTCTCCTCGTGATGCAACATCAGCGGGATTGTCTTTTGTTTGTACATGAAACCATTTAGTTCCCGTGTTGTCCACAATTTCAACTACTCGGTTTCTTACAAATACTTGCCATCTTGTTGGATCGCCATGTAGCCATGAAAGTACGATTGTCGAATCGCTTCATGCGAATATTTTGTCATCATGTACTCTCATTGCAGTTTTAATTTGCTTAAGCAATCTGGATAAGAGAAGGGCACCGCATAACTCTAACCGTGGAAGAGAAACTGGTTTGATGAGTGCTGCTAGAGTCTTTGCTGCTATGATTTGTGTTTGCACTTCATTGTCCTGTTCAACTCTGACATAAGCTACAGTTAGGCTTTGTGTAGAGGCATCACAAAAACCGTGGATTTCCACATTTGCATTAGGTGTAATTCTAAGCCATCTTTCAACTTCGATTTCATTGAAATGGTGTAAATTACTTCTTAATGTGATCCAGTCTTTCTTAATATCTGCTCTCAAGTCTTCGTCCTAATTGATTCCTAGCAGCCATAGCTTTTGTATTAGTAACTTTGTGGGTAGCATAGCTGGCGCCAACCAACCCAGAGGGTCAAACAGTCGTTGCACATCGGCGAGGATCGTACGCTTGGTGATAGTATTGGTCACAGGCGGTAAGGTTATACTGTACTGCAACACGTCTTTGCCCATGTCAACGTCAAACGAAGGCCTAATGCTGTTATGGTGCCATGAATGGTGATGTCTAGACTGGCATGTGACGTACGTTTTGCAGGTTCAAACTGTGTCAGAAATTTAGCATCGTTTGAACACCACTTTTGTAGAGTAAATCCTCCCTTCCGGAGTATAGCTTCCATTTGCTTTGCTATGTGGATTGCATCTTCTAGATTGTCCTTTGAAGCCATGAGATCGACAACGTAAAATTCTTCTTTAATCATTGTAACAGCATTAGGGCATATAGCTCCTTCATCTTCAGCAACCTGATGCAAAGTTCTAACGGCCAAGTATGGAGCAGATGCAGTACCAAAAGTGACACGTGTAAGTCTATAGTCCTTTACTGGTTTGCTAGGGTCATTTCTCCATACTATTCTCTGTAGATCCTTGTCCTCCTCTTTGACTAAAATCATACGATACATGCGTTGTATATCAGCTACAAAAGCGATTCTATACATTCGCCATCGCATTATTAGGCTCCTCATGTCAGTTTGTAGCTGTGGTCCAACTAGAAGTTCTTCATTTAATGAGACGTCATTATTACCCCTTTGTGAGGCATTGAAAACTATCCTGACCTTTTTAGTTTCCTTTTCTTCCTTTACATGATGTGGCATGTAGAAACTATCCTTCTTCATTTCGTCTTTCGATATCTCTTCCATGTGGTTCCTGCTTACGCATGAACCACATGGAGTATTCATTTATTACTTTTACATATTCTTCTTTTAGTGTAGGATTCTTCTCCAATCTTTTTTCTAATTGATAAAGTCTTTTCATAGCTATATCTCTTGTCCTTCCAAATATTGATAATAATTTGTTTGTTTTTATTGGTAGTTTGACTATGTATCGTCCATCTTCTGTTCTTGAGTGAGTGGATTGGTAAATTTCTTCACATTTTCTTTCTTCTGGTGTTAGTTTTGTTACGTCTTCGTTATCCAACTCCCACATTGTTTTCAACATCTTGTCTATGTCCACACCATGATGCATCACAATGACGTCATTGCTATTTAATTCTTCGCTTATGTGACCAAAAAAGATCCACCCTAGGCTGGTATTCTGAGCGCATGGAGAACCAGGGGGGCCCCTGATAATGTCACCATTCAAAATTTGGGCACATACTTCTACACCTAGTAGTAAATCTATTCACCCTTTTTTATTGAATTCGGGGTAGCTAAGATAAGACCCTCTAAATAAGACCAGGTGTTGGTTGTAAAGGTTTGTGATGGTAATTGTGATGTGAGTTTTGTGGACATGATGTAAGCTTTCACTTGTATCTTGAAACTGTCATCGTGTTTTGATCGTACTTCGATGTGAGCAGCGTGTTTAACAGCGGTTCTAGTTGCGCCAACCCCTGTGACAGCTGCGTAAGCTGGTATTCTCTTCAGTCTCAGCAGCTGTGCAGCTCTCTTACTAATGAATGTCGCTTGTGATCCCTGGTCGACTAGTGCACGTAGTACTGTCATTCTTCCTGACCCGTCGCTTACTGGAACAAGTGCTGTAGCCAACAGTGCCGTAAACTTACTAGCGGAGAAGTATGACGAGAGCTCAATGGGTTCAATGGTTTAATTTGCTTGATTTTCAATTTGATGATGTAGCGTGGCTTGCGTATTGTCTGGTTGATTGACATTGTTCCTTTGCATATGTTGGTGAACCAGCAAATGGTGACATTTATGACATATGCGGCATGACATGTTTAATAGACACTTCTTTGCTGAATGTCCTGGTGCTTGACAATTGAAACAAAGATGGCTTTTTTTGACATATTCGCACCTCTCTATTGGTTGCATTTTCGTGAAATCCTTACAATGACTTATTGTATGATTTTCCTTGCACATAACACAGATTCTCGGCTTGTTTGCGGCAGATGTGGTTGAAGTGTGGACTGTACATTCTTTGTTTCTTGTTGGTTTCTCTCTTGATGACTGACCTATCAGTTCAGGTGTCCGAAATTTAGTTTGTAAAAATTTCACAAGATCTTCCCACGTAGGTAATTCCTCCACGTTGACTTTATACGCATATTCCTCCCAATCCCTGTGTGACTCTAGGTCCAATTTCTGTACAGTCAGAAATATCACGAGTGGGTCCCAAGAATCAGTTGACACGTTCAGAATTTTTAGACTGTTAAGGCACTCACTAGTTGAGTCTAACAAAGTCTTGATGTGATTGGCAGTTTGCGTAGGAATCTTCCTCTGTGTGAATAATTTCCGTAAGAGAGAATTTACAATGAGCCGCTTATTGCCGAACCGTTCTTTTAACAAATCCCAAGCTTGACTGTAATTACTTTCTGTTACTTGTATGTGCTGCAATAACGTTTTTGCTTCTCCGGTAATGCTAGTCTTCAAATAGTGAAGTTTTTGAACGTTAGATAATATTGAATTGTTGTGGACTAATGATATAAAAAGATCTTTAAACGTAGTTCATTCTTCATAAACTCCAGAAAAAACGGGTAATTGTATTCTTGGCAGCTTAACATTACTTTCAATGGATGAATGTGCAGCATCTTTTGATTTCGTATTGAAAGAAAGAAGAAAGAAAGAAAAAATATTTATTAAATTCACATTTTTAACAATCTGTGTAAACAAAAGTATCAATAAGTGAATTTAAAGGGCCGCAGCTCAGCTTATACTACAGCGGACTGCAGCGCTGCTTTCTTTCGGTGATTTCACGGGCGTCTGTACAGTTTTTAAAAGGGGATTTAAAAGATATATTGCCAAACGTTGACAACATATCTTTTAAATCCCCTTGCAAACATAAATACAAATCCTCAAAAACAAAGTAATCTTCATTTGCAAAATAAGCAATTTCATTTTTTCTTTCTTTCGGCACCGCCTTTTCTTACTTTTTTCCGATGCGCCGTAGTAAAACTCTTCCAATAATCTTCAATGGTTTGCAAACGTGTTTCTATATATCCTTTTGTAAGTTTTTGTTTAGGGCATTTTTTCAAGTTACTTTGGGCTTTTTGCAGTAATAACGCGACACTTTCTAACTCCGATAGCAATTGTTCCACTGTGGTAGACATATTTTCACAAAAAAATCACCATAGGTCACGTAATCACAGAGATAATCTTTAAAATGTTTGTAATACAGTAGCTAATTTGTATTGATTAATAACTGCACAAATCACTACCCTCGCCTGGTCTTCATAATTTTGATAATTTGTACTGTCGGTACTTCTCCACACTACACTTACAACGTCTTTACACTGAGGCGCGGTGTCATTACAATCGTGCAATCGTAGGATTGCATTTGCTGATAACAGGGTTCCAAGATGGTGAGAGCCGGTATCCATCTTCTCAGTTAAAATTTTTGTACTTCTTCATCTCAACCGCCTCGTGTACTATCCTAGAATAATAGTGGCGATCGGTGGATGGTACCTGTCGTTTATGCAATTCCATTCAGTGATTTGGTCCTGATTCCAACAAATGCTCAGCGATAGCAGACTTGTAACCTTGACGGTTTTTTTACAGCAGCGATATGTTCCTTAACCCTGTCTGCGATTGTCCTTTTGGTCTGTCCGATATAGAAACCACCGCAACTGCAATCCACCTTGTACACGCCAGGTGTTTGGAGCGGAATAACATCCTTTGCCGTTCGTAAAAGCTTTGAAACCTTAGAGTGCGGACTATATACAGTCCTAATGGAGTAATTCTTCAATACTGTTCTAATTTTGTCCGTAACTTTTTGATGTACGGCATGAAAGCTGGCACTCTGTCGGCATTTACCTCCGATTTTCTGCTCTTTGGACGTTGAAGGTTATGCTTGTATCCGTTGCTTCGTAGTACCTCCCGAACGTGTGCAAGTTCACCCTCCAAGTGTTCGGGATCGCAAAGGTCATAATATATGCTCTGTTTGTTAAAGAAGCTACAACGGACTGTAAGTGGCGCGGATGATGGTGCGATGAAGCATGTAAATACTTATCCGTGTGTGTAGATTTTCGGTATACTGTGTCGGGTAAATAAAAGGTTCGTACCTTTAAATAATTCACGCGATTATGTCCCGAAATATATCTAATATGTATAAAAATCGCGAAAATTTAAAAATATTATTTACCGTTTTAAAAAGAAACGTCACGTCAGTTAATTTTACCTACACTACTTGTTACACAAATTGTCACATCTATATTTTTTTAGTCTATGACAAATGACGCAATATGGCGTACACCAAAAATATTTTCATCGAATAAAATTTTAAAATGATTATCTAGTTATTTACTGATGGAAAGTGTTAAAGGTTGATGAAAACAGTGGTTTTATGGTGAAAATAGCTTAAACTTTATTTAGTTTGAGAAAACAATACATCGGCTACTAGTAATGTTCACAGAGTAAAAAAAAAAACAGACTTGACATAGACATCTATGATCAAGTCAATTAAGTAAAAGGCGCGATATTTAAATATTACAACAGAAAGTATTTTTTTTTTTGCACTTCACCGTATTGGTTGAATTGTTAATGCAATATCATATAAAAACTTTTTAACAAAAAATATTACCGACTTCAAAAATAAATACAAGGCAACTAAAAAGCAAAAAATAATATAAGTACCTAGAATAACAAAAACAAATTAAACATTTTGAAGTTGGTGCCATGAAATTGTAGTCTTTATGTTTTATTCGGCACCAACTTCAAAATGTTTAATTTGTTTTTGTTATTGTCGGTACTTATATAATTTTTTGCTTTTTAGTTGCCTTGTATTTATTTTTGAAGTCGGTAATATTTTTTGTTAAAAAGTTTTTATTTCTCACTTTTTAGTGGGTTGGTTTATAATTCACTTAAGTTACAATAGGCTTATGTCATCTGCTCAAATCCTTTTACGAAATATTGCTTGCCCCGATGCAGGGCCGTTAATTGTTGAGGAGTTCACTATCAGCTTTATTACATTGTATAATAGTAGTATATCGAGATTAAAGTGCTACTCAATACCATATTAAAGTACTTAATTGAATCGCAAACTGTGAAATATTGAATAGGTCTGCTCGTAATTTTTGGTCTTCATCATCAGTTCCACTTCACCAATTGGTGTTTTTTAAGAGTAAATGCACGAATCACTATGAAATATACCTAAATCACTGTAGGTGTGCTTTTAATATTTTAAGAGTTCCCTCGATTTCTCCAGGATCCCATCATCAGATCGTGATCTGGGGACAATGGGACCAACTTGGAAGTATACCCTTTCAAACACAAAAATAATTTTTCAATACAGTTCAGCCGTCTTTGCGTAATCGTTGAACAAACATACAAAAAAAAAAAAAAAAAAAACATACAGACGAATTGACGAATTGAGAACCTACTCCTTTTTGAAGTCGGTTGAAAATACACGACGGCATATTTAATGCGTTTGAACTTTTTTCGTTTAAAAAACAAGAACGACCAAAGGCGCTAAGGTCTAGCAAGCAACTGAGTAAACTGCGGCCTGATGACCGCACTTGAACGGAACACAGTTGTGATGTGTGGTGACTTCTCTATAGTACATTAATACCTCAATGCCTGTAACTCGATCCTATCTTGTCCTTTAACAGAACAGGCTACGATATTGCATAGATTGGCATTTGTAATATTATGTAAATAGTTTATATTAATTATAAGGTGTGCTTACAGGGTGACGTTATCGCTAAGCGATAAAGAATAAAAATGTGTCAATCCCTAGCTCGTCTACGAAACAGCGCCAAAAGGACGATCGTCGTCGAGCACATAGATACTTGGAAATACCATTTGTAACAGCTCGATGGTCAGCTCGATGTTTAGGCTATTTCGTCAACGACTCGATGTGTCGTACAGCCTAGAAATTTAGGTTATGAGCATAGAATAGCTGATAAACGTTGAAAGTTGAATATCTGCCTCTGCGGCTTTGCTATTGCCATATACGAGATATTACGTATGTACTTATAATGTAGGCACAGTGTCTTCAGAAGTTGTAGTTTCCTCATATTTCTGCGCTAAATATAGCAGCTTTTAAAATTGATAGTCAAAATCGAGGCTGTCGGCTAGGCTGTAAGCGAACGCTGTTATTTTGATCGTAATACAAAAACCTATGGAAAATTACAACAAGCTAAATTTGGCGTAGTTCTGCGCCCTCCCAGTCCAGCCTTGAACGCTAGTTTAACATATGGGAATACATAATAGGTTTTTCGTCGCTGTAACAACGCTGTGTTCGAGGTTGTATATTTTGGGAATAGCACTGCAGGATGTTGGTCATAAAACAGTTTTACGTTTTTTCCACATACCCAACATCAACCGTTGGGCAGGGCGTTTGGCAGAGGGAAGCACTAGACTCTAAAAAAAATTTGAACGTTAAAGCTTAATATTTTACAAACGGATCCCTAAACCTAAAAATCGTCTTTCCAACCCCTAAGCGTTTTTAAAATACCTATCTAACAATACCCCACACGATGGGGTAGGTGAATAAAAAAGTAACACCCCCACTTTAAAAATAGGGGCGATACCCTAAAAAAAATTTTTTTTCAAGGATTTATTCTTTCATTTGTCGGCGTATGTGTATCCATGCAAAATTGCAGCCCTCTAGCACAAACAGTCTCTGAGCAAAGGTGCGAACGGACGGACATGGCGAAACTATAAGGGTTCCGTTTTGCCATTTTGGCTACGGAACCCTAAAAACCGGCCGGAGCTGGTGAATAGAAGGACGTTGTGTTCCATCATGACAACACCAGACCGCACTCATTTTGGTTACTTCAGAGCTCTTATGTAGCCTATAGCCTTCCTCGATAAATAGGCTATCCAGTACCAAAAGAATTTCTCAATTCGGATCCTGAGATTCAAACAAACAAACTCTTTAGATTTATAATATTAATATAGATAAATAAAAAAATATACCTAAACAATTTGTTTTTTGTTTATATGTAAAATACGAAAGTACTTTTGCCCCGACCATAAAAAGCGTTTCATTTTTAAATTACGAGCATCTCAAAACTCATCGAGTGACCTACGCTACGTGTAACTATCTCCTAACCGATCTCGGTTATGGTAGCCAATTATTGGGAGACTAGCCATTTATTGAAGAGTCACCGGCGCAACTCTTATCGTGAGTAAGGCCTCATGTGTGAGATTACACGACACTGTTAACACTATTTGCAATACTGATGACAACCCATAGTTTAGGACACAGGACGGAGTAAAGGACTATACCACATACCATTGTCCATTGTATTTACTATTTAGGTAGGTAGATTACCTAAGTGTATTTGGAAAGAAGGTAGGTACATAGTAATAAAGAGGGCACAACGTGTAGGTGGTGGTGGAGAAGCACCGGCGGCGGCGCGAGGCGGGCGCGGCGGACGCGGCCCGGCTGCCAAGCGCGTCCAGCCCGCTGGCGCGCGCGCGCGGCCTGCGCGCCGGCGGCGAGCGCGGCGTGTACGTGCTGCCGCACTCGGTGCTGCTGGCGTGCCCGACCGCCTCGCCGCTGTGCCAGGCCCTGCAGGCGCATAACTACTACACGTAAGTGTCGCCTGTTCGGCTGGCAACATTCGATACGTCATTCGTCTTTTCGCGCTCGAACGCTTTCGTAATAATGTTTTTTTCAATCAATCTGTTTAAAAAAGTGTGATTGTGGAATAATTCTTATCAAAAATGTATTTAAGATACATGAGAAAGATTACAATGGTAAAATTAAGAAGAAAACTAAAGTATACTACTTAAAATACCTTTAAGAAAACAGTTACAATGATAAATTTGAAACGACGGAAACAACTATCAAATTCGTATGTAAAACTAAAGTAAATTACATTTTATGTTTGATTTCAAGTAAGGACTCATCATATATTAAAGGTATAGTTACTACTAGATACTCTCTGTAGGAAAGTTCTTACCAATTAAAGTTATTGAAATACCTAAAATAAAATTACCTACTTATGTACCTACTTTTATTCTGATTCTTGACGTAACCCTCATGAGAAAACAACAATGTAAACGAAATAAATTTCGATCTACAAAGAACTTTAGAAGGTAATGGATTAAATACGGAAGTAGATTAAGCACCATTTGACAATGGACTTATCTTGTTAAGTATGTTTATAGATTCACCATAGCGTGGTAAAATTTCGATAAAGCCAAGACGGCGTCTAAATTACATTACAAAAAATAATCACAAATTACTAAAATATATCTGCATAGATATAAGTGGCGACCGTGACAGGACCGAGCAATCGATATACCTACAAATAGCGAATCGGCAATCTCACTTAATCACAAAATAGCGTAGACACCTGACGGCGGCGGCTGGATCACGAAGTAAATTTAAGCTAAGTGTTCTTTCCTTTTTTCTTCTCTAAATTGTATTCGTACTGCCAAACTGCGTTACATTATCTCTGTGACTTAGTATATCAACAGATATTGTTTTCCATTTGAGCGGCATCGTGCATACCTCCGCATAATAGGTACCGATTCGCCATTGAATTCAACGTAATTATTTGACATAATAAGTCTATCAGTTCTTAATTTCAGTATTCAAAATAACAATCTACCTTGATTAAAAGTGAAAATCACGAGAAATAACCGTAATTGCCGCCATATTCAAATTTCTATCGAACAACTTTCCCACGTTTTTAAAAACAATATTTACAATAAAGTAAGTTATGGTTTCGGCATAATTCAGATTATTTCCCACTAAATATTGCATGACTTTGACTAAAAATAAAAATATTTTCACACTGATTTCAAGCTGCCAGTTTGAGGTTTTTGAGCCCCAGTGAGTTTTATCAATATCATATTGTTTCTACAGAGATACTCTGCACCAGGCTTGCCCTGAAGCTTGCCTGAGGTAGGTCGGAGAGTAACGCAGTTTGAGGAATAGTAGTAAAACTATATTAGTAACTGACTAGTGTATATATTTCAGTAAGAACATGGGTATATTCAATTTTGAGAGAGATCCATCAGTACGAGCTAGGCTCAAATACCTTGATCGAATCCGCTCAGTACTCGGTTACTCGAAAATAACCTGTCGCTATTGGTCAATTTATTTTAACAGTGTTGTCAACCCTATATTTATAAATTCCCTAAATTTGTTATAAAAAACCATAAAATGATTATCACTAATTTTAAAATTCCTGAATGAAAACATTGATTGATGTCAACATTGATTCGCTCGCGTGACATTGCTATGGACTTTGACTGATGTAAATAACTATGATTTTCCCCAAAAACAGTCCCTAAAACACATAACCCTCCTTCTTCCGAAGACGGGTAAATACCGTTACCACTTATTTCTCCCTAAATTTTGGGGTAAATCCATTAAATTGGCAACAGTGCTATTGGTCAGAATTGTATATACTTAATATACAATTCTGACCAATAGGAATCTTCTAAAGGTGCGTACATACCGTGTCGTTCAGATTTCAATTACAAATTACGCCTAAACAATGCAATATTACTAAGAGCTATTGTGCTAGAGATATTGTATAACCTTAAAGAAGTGTAATAATAGTACTATTTACAAGCACTTCTAACAAATAATGGAATTATAATAAAAAAACAACGCGATCTCAGAGACAAGCTGTTAGTGTCGAGTTGCTGAACTAATTACGACAATGAATTTAGAATTATACAAACTTAGTATCTAAGGCACGAAAGATAAGTGAAAATGTCTCATAAATCACTTTGTTATTTTACATTTCACTATTCATAACTATTAATAAACTACATAAATCAATTTCACTAATTAAAAGTCAAAGATACTATTTGCGTTGGAATCTCTATGGTCAAGGGCAATTCTATTACGAAGTTAAAAAATTTCTTTGGATTATAATTCATTCTTTGGGCATAGTTAATACTCTATCTATGAGATGATGTTACAAGATATGAGACAATGTTACAAGATAAGGAATCAATGTTGCAAGTTAAAGAACTAAATTATGACTAATAATTTTGTATCCAATTTACCTGTAAGAGAGAACATGAGTAAATGCTTAGCTAAAATGGTTAGTGAAGGTGGCATCGCCGGCATGTGGAGAGGAAACGGCATTAATGTAATCAAAAAGAAATACTAAACTCAAAATAAAACTATTGGGTATTATCTGTCCCATACATTCTCCCGCCGTGCGACTTGTCGCATCCTCGTCTGGTGCGGGGTCAATATCTATAGTGCACACTATATCCGGCGCATCCTCGTCTGGTGCGGGGTCAATGTCTATAGGGTGCACTATCAGTTTTCTCACCGGTCTGCGCAACACACCACCCTTAGCTCTGATGTTGACGGTGCGCACTATTTTGTCTGGTCCGGGGTAGATGCGATTCATGCGATGACTCTGACTCTGCTTCTGGCCCATACGTTGCATAGTAGATTCGGTTCGACTAGCTGCACCAAGTCTCCCAGCTGTATTGAAGCACCTCGTCTGTGTGGCTCCCGCCGGTGTTGCAGCTCGGGTAGATACTCGCGCAGCCATCTCGGCCAGTCTACTAGCCGTTGTGAAGCTCGCCAACTCGATGATGAGATTGTATCCCTCTCGGTGAAGTCGCCTTGGATTGGCAATCGCCCAGACCCACCAAGGAGAAAGTGGTTTGGGGTGAGTGCTTCGGGATTTTCTTCACTGACAGAGACATGGGTCAGTAGTCTGCTATTGACGGTGTACTCTACTTCTATTTTCTTATCTATGATGCAATTTAAATCTATCTCGAAATCTTGTTTTACAAGTCCTGTGACATCTGTGACACGAAGTTGATGCTATGTATGCACGGAACCCACACTACAACACCGGATGTTCTAGTGTGGGTTTCATGCATAACCCAACCTATTGGCGTGAGAGATGCCACTGGCTGGTCTCCACTTCCTCTTCGGAACTCTGATGTCAGCAGGAGATGCCAGTTGTCCTGTCCTATTAAAATTTGTGGATTCACTGTTTCGTAGGTTAGATGGCTTTCTAAATCTTCTAAATGTTTGCATCCCATAATTTGCTTCCAAGTAACTCGCTGCGATGAGACTTTCAGGTTGTCTATTGTTCGGGCGTGAATATGGTCTTCATATCCGTTGAGCCCTCGAACTGTAAATTCTACTCTCCTCGATGAAGTCTGCGGATCCAAATCACCTGTTATTGTCTTTATATGGAGTGGATCAACGCGTCCCTTGACACCGATGACTTCGGCGATTCTATCATCTAATAACGTCAATGTAGATCCGTCGTCTAATAATACGAACACGTTGGCTGTATCTATTGGTCCCGTTATCTGCACCGGTAAAATCTTCAAATATTATTGTTTTCTAACTGGAGTCCAAGTGGAATTGATTGGTTGTGCCTTCTCTATACTATCACTATTTTTCTTTTCATAGTGTGACAGCTTATTATGCGTTTTCTTGCAACTATCTATACTGCACACTATTTTCGGGCACTTGTGGGTTTTATCTGTATTATGTAAGCATCGATAACACATATTTCGAGCTTTTGCTATTTCCCACCTTCTATTTACTGTTTCTTGTTGGAACTTTCGACAATCTTCTATTTTGTGTCCCGGTATATCACACAACGAACACTTTTCTATACTATTAAATGGACTTTCTATACTTTTATGTGGATTGTCTATACTATTATGTGCACTTTCTATACTATTATGTGGACTGTCTATACTATTATGTAGACTTTCTATTACTGTGTGGATGGTCTGCGGACGTCTCTGTTGTACTATAGGGCGCGGTGTAACGTACGGCGTGACGTTTTCAGGCTGCGCATATCTACCGCATAAGTCGGCCTCTCTTTGAAAGAATTTCTCAAACTTTTCTAATTCAGGATCTCCTATGGGTTGTGTAGCTGCAAAGTCGTAAAATCTATGACGCATAGTTGGAGTTAACTACATAGTCCACCATCGTTATCATTCGCTCGGGATTGTGCATGAAGTAAGAGCACTTTAATGAACGAAGTGTAGACACTACATTCGTCACTTTATTAGCATAGTTATTTGGCTATTTTGAAGTCTAGGTGGGAGCTTATCGATAAACTTCACTCGGAGATAGACTTCCAGCTCAAAGGGTCGCAATCACTGTAACGAAATGTTTTCAGAGGTCGAACAAAAGTACGATGACCTAAAGGCGAAAATCAACAACAGAATTTGGGTGCCGATTTTTATTAAAAATCGCCACCAAAGATCGAGCTTTACACTACTTTTTTTCTGGGAGTTGCAGTCAGTGGATCTCTTTCAAGGATTTATTTATTGAAACCATTGACAAAAATCCAACTATCAACAGTGCACAGAAGATACATCATTTGAAGACTACGCTTCGCGGTGAAGCTGAAAGCTTAGTGCATTATCTCCCCGTAAGCTCTGAAAACTACAGCTCTTGTTGGGACATACTAGTACAACGTTACGGTAATCGTCACCTACATCCGGATTGTTACAACTTGAAAAGTAAAGCCAGCGAGGCACCACAGGAAAAAGTATGCATGACGGCATCACAGTGCATCAACGAAAACTCCAATGTTGGTATGGATTTGACTACGTCGGAACCGGTCATTGCGCATCTCATGTCTCTGAAACTGAATAAAAAAACTATGAACGGAGAAGTACGTGAAGGAGCTACAAGATCTGCCAAATTCTCAAGAGTTTCTCCCAATTCTAGAAAAAGAATTCATGGGACATTAAACTAAAAAATGTGCAAAAAAGGGAGTTTCTTCTACTATGGAAAAGATATCAAACTTTAAATACATCAAGCAAACCCAGATGAAAACACCTAACAACAATATGAAACAATATTTTTTTTCTACACATTTCAAAAACTTATCATACAACGTATGGTCAATGCCAGCATTGCGAAGGGAATCACATGTTGTTGCATGTCCAAAGTTCATCGAAATGGACACAGTGCAGCGCAGTAACGTTGCGAAATTGCATATGTGCAAAAATTGCTTATACAGTCAGAAGACCGCCGGATGCCACTCTACAAAAACATGCAAGGAATGTAATATGAAACATCATACATTATTGTACAACTTTTCTATAAAAAACATAAACCTACAAGTGGCGTCTAGTGTAGAATTATACAACTTCAAAACAATCAACTTCATCTGGACTGAGCACCAATCATCTGGCAAATAACGAGGTAGAGATCTTGTTAGCAACGGTACAGCTACAACTTAGGTCGGCGAACGGCACTTTTGTCACCCTTCCAGCTTTGTTGGATCAAGACTCACAAGTAAATCTCATAACTGAAAACGCCGCTCAGTTACTACGACTACGCGGAAGCGAATGGATGCGACAGTATCTCAAGTCTCACTCGGACTTCACTTTTGAAACTCAAGCGCTAATTATGAGTAAACTGGCTAAAAACTGGCCGATCCTCAGTTCATCGTATCAAGCCCTGTAGATTTATTGCTTGGCGCCGAGATATATTCAGATATTATCCTTTATGGAGTCTGAAAGGAAGTCAACAAGCCCCAATTGACAACACACACAATTAGGATGGATTTTGTGCGGCAGACTGCAAACTTTGAGGGAAAGTACATAATGAAGATGCCTCTTAGTCCCAGTTATGAACAAAAAATGGGCAACACCGCAATTCTTACAACTGGACAAACGACTAAAGAAATCCGACAAACGTAAGGCCATGTATCATAACTTGATGAAGGAATTTATCGACTTTGTGGGAGTCACGGGTTTCATGTGAAAAATCTTATTTCAAAATCAAACAAATCTCTCAAGTTTTGATAGTCTTATAGACTGCTGACTTTAAAAAAAATGTGAAATGTGCCTTGAAATAGTAGTCTTTAAGTTTTATTCGGTACCAACTTCAAAATGTTTATTTTGTTTTTGTTATTCTACCATATTAAAGTAACTAAATCGCAAACTGTGAAATATTGAATAGCTCATCATTTTTGGTCTTTATCATCAGTTCCACTACACCAATTGGTACTTTTTATGAGTAAATGCACGAATCACTATGAAATATACCTAAATCACTGTAGGTTGTCTATTATTAAGAGTTCCCTCGATTTCTCCAGAACCCCATCATCCATCGGTCCAGCCAAAAAAAAACAGTCGAAATTGAGAAACTCCTCCTTTTTGAAGTCGGTTGAAAAAACCAATCGTGCCTTCATACACTGAACGAAAAGAAAATAATTCCTGTGACAATCCTATTTGCAAAACAAGACGAACATCTGATTATCAAACTACTACACAAAAGTAGTTTATTACGACATGTAGCAAGAGCCATAGCCTGGTCATTGCGCTGTGGGACAAATGCACGTGCTGGCAAGAAATTATACAGGATGACTTTGAATTGAGTCGACAAACTTCAATGAGCAACCTGCGTGTATGCAAGAATTTCTAGGACATACTAGTAAAATATTAATGTTCTATGATACTTCGCCGTTTTTTTGTTTCCGTGAGCATGAATGAATACAGACAGTGCAACGTTTTCCTTTTGCTTTGGCATGGGGGGGAACAGGAAGACTACTTAACGAAGTCCAAAAGGTTTTAAGTGGCACTTAGTATCCTCTATAAGGACAGTTGGTTATGGTGTGAATAATTTTCCTGCCATCTTCGCTGCGTTTCCCTAAAATTGTTAGTTTGGCTATACCAAATCACCATTTTTAAAATTTGTTGGTTATCAAAAAGTTCACTGTTTCTTTTCGTCCCCTCAGGCATCTTCGAAAACCTATCATAGCCCGTGCCGTTTAGGGATGATATTGTAGGAGCAAATGCAATTTATCGATATTTCCGTAGATAATGATCATTACTTTTTTTATTTACGCACTGGTAATTATTTACTCATACTTGTACTTACGAGGACTGAAATAACTCGCTTACTGTGTTGGTATTAATGTATTGTTCTTGGTATGATTTGTTTTTTCAATTCCTCTTTTTATAATTATATGAAGTACTAGCTGTGCCCGCGACTTCGTTCGCGTGGAAGTCGGGTTTATATTAAGGTAGTTTATGTTACATTATAACTTCTGTATAAAACATATTGGAAACATGCTCCACAATGCTCTGTGGCATCTATGGATATTAAGGCCTAGCTTTAATCAGGGCCCGACCTATGGCAGGGCAAGCCAAAAAATGCCTAGTGCAGCAAAATGAAGGCCGATAAAGTTTATTTCGCCAGACGGTTAGAAGACAAATTATAAAAATTAGCATGCTTAGCACCTCGACAAAAAAGTATTTTACCAAAATGATTTCAAATCGAATATTTTATTATTGAAAAATTCCCCCCGTCCCCCGTCACGCGAGTACTTGGGCAGTTTCGGGTTAAATGAAGCCCGAAACCGCCCAAGTACTCGCGCGAAATTTTGTGTTATGGAGCTTCGATTCTGACTTCGAAAGGTCGAAAATTCCGATTGATTTTAAACCTCCGACTCCAACTTCGGCTCCGACACTTTTAAATCGGACGTTTTAATCAGAGGTACCTAGCCGCTCCTTCAAGTTAATTTATATATAGGTAATAAAGGTATGATGGAAAAAAACTCTCACAGATTCTCTATGATCGCAGGTTCGAGTCCTGCCCGAGCGATCTTTTCCGAGTCTAAAGTCTTTGTGTCCGAGTTGGTAAAGACCCCCGCGTAATAGGGCTAGACTAGTGTGAGTTATGTTTTTAAAAAATATCCTGTTTTTATAACATTGCATTCCGGCGGTACTGTGATGCGTGTTCAAACAAACAGACAACATTCAAATGTTTCTAAAAGATATACTCAGATATCTTTTTTTGTGTTTAAATACTATTTCTAAACTTATTTCAATATTTTTTTTCACTCACTTTAGAAGATTTAAATATTATAAGAATTTCAGTAAGTTCTTTTTTTAAATCAATTTTCCTGATTCTTTTTAATTTGTATATAAACGCCATCTATTTTCAAAACTGGGTAAGTTTCTTTTAATACTTGATGATTTTATATTAAATTATATTTAAACTATCATGCATTATTAAACGTAGGTACGCAAGGTATTTAACCTTAAATTATTCACGCGATTAAGACCCTTAATATCTATATTGTCATAATGAGTACAAATCGCGAAACCTACAAATGTAGCATTTGTAGGTAATCAATTTTGACACTCAGAAGAAATCAAATAACAGATGGCGCCATATGATTTACTTTGATATATCACGGACTTAATCTTTTATTTTTTTTAAGCAACAATCATACATAAATTCAGAAAATATCCAAGTAGTACTTATTTGTGTTTATTATAATAATAATAAACGTTTATTTATTCTCTCTCACAAGTTATGACTTAGAGCTAGTAGGTATACATTTTGTTTGAGCGAAGGAATCAAGTCTTTGTGAGAGACTGGTGCCTGTTGTAGGTTTTTTTACAAAACCTGTATTACAGGTCACCAGGGCCCTCCCGCAGCTGGTCCCAAAGATACAAATAATCATTCTACAAAACATCTTATATATCATTATTATGACAATATGAGAGTACGCTCGTTAAAACAATGAAATAAAAAATATAAAACAATGAAATAAAAAAAAAATAAAAAAATATAAAACAAAGAAATAAAAAATATAATAGTTTACCTGTTACTTAGGCTTTCATAGGAAGTGTGTGTTGGTGTGTGGAGTTTGTAAAAGAGAAGAAGTTCATATGTTTGTGTTGATTCAAAGACAGATAAATTGTTAAGGTGATAATAGCTTTTCAGTTTCGATATAATTAAGGGATTTAAGGAATGTTGTTACCGATGCTTTACAATTTAATTTTAGTTGAGGGTATATGTTGAGAATATTATTTAATTTATTAAGTATATAAGTAAGGTCCGAGAAAACAATAAAAATTTTGAGCTAAGGCAGTCTTAGCGGCGTATTGTAGGCATACTTTACCCTTGCGACGTTTGTCTTTGATCAAATTCGGGTCGTATTGTAACTGTGAGTGCTGCTTAAGGACAGTATTCAATATAAAAGACTGTCTCACAGTGAGAGTATCCCAGGCTTTATAGAGCTCCTCTGTCGGGAAGCGATAAGAAAGCCCAGCACTCACCTTGAGGATGGCCCGTTGGGCTCTTTCCACATCTATTATATGAGTCTTAACAGCACCTCCCCATGATACAATGCAATAATCAGTCAGTGAGCGACACAGGGCATAGTAGACCATTTTGATTATGTGTTTGTTGGCTGAATATCGAAGATTTTTAAAGATATAGATGAGTTTACGCACACGGGAAACCAGGTCCTTTATATGAGGCTTAAACGTTAGACATTGGTCAATAGTAACGCCGAGGTATTTAATACTATCGGTTCTTTGTAGAGTGGTACAATGGCACGGGGGAGATTTAATAATACAAGAGTGAGCAGTAATTTCTAGGGACAAGGGTGGGAGTAAGTTCATTCTATGAGCAAAAGCGATGTATTTGGTTTTATTGAGATTCAGTGACAGCATATTATCTTGTAAGCACTTACGTGCAGTACCAAAACCTTTCCGAGCAATGTCAAAGACCTCATCCCATGTATCTCCTATGAAAAATAGGGCGGTGTCATCAGCAAAAGTTAATATTTTGCCGTTATCAAAATTAAGTTGACAGAGCTCATTAATGTACACCAAGAACAGTGTAGGTCCAAGGATGCTGCCTTGTGGGACACCGTACACTGTAGATATTTCGTCACTTAATGTTTGATTTATCTTAACACGTTGCTTTCTATTTGTTAGATAGTCCTCAAGTAATTTTAACGGTATTCCCCTTACCCCTATACACTCCAGCTTCTTAACAAGGTGTGTAATGGACACGGTATCGAAAGCCTTTGCTAAATCCAAGAAGATTGTAATACATTTCTTCCTGCTATCCAAGCCTGTAACTATAGAGTGCAATAACTCATGCACAGCATCATTGGTAGACCTACCTTGGCGGAATCCAAATTGAGCAGGAGAAATAAGATTATTGCTCTCCAAATAGTTGACCAATCGTTTATTAATTAGACGCTCCAGGATCTTGGACAAGGTGGGAAGAATGGATATGGGCCGATAGTTGTCCACGCAGTCTCTTTTGCCACTCTTGTGTATTGGTCTAATAAGAGCTATTTTAAATGCCTGAGGAAAGACACCTTTGGACAGTGAAAGTTCACAGATGTGAGTTATAACATTCACAAGGAGATTTTTGTACCTTTTAATTATTTTGCTGCTGATTTTATCAGTGCCAGCGGTACACTTATCCTTAAGTCCATTTATGATGTAAAGTATCTCTTCTTCATCAGTTGGAAATAAGACAAAAGAATTCAAAGGTGGGTTGAAGTCAACAACTGGCTCTGAGGACACTGTGTTTGTAGAAACGATTTGGTCAGCAAGTGACTTTCCAATATTGGCAAAGAATTTATTTATGTCATTGATGCTGTTATCGGGATTATCAGATTTAATGAGATCGGAAGAGTGATCATCAAAATTAAAAGTGCCGCTAATTTTTTTTATAACTTCCCAGAGCTGTTTTTTGTTACCTTTAGCGTTTTCAATCTCATTCCTTTCGTAGTTACTTTTTACTTTCTTGATCAGATTATTGCAAAAATTTCTATAGCGTTTATAAGTAGCTTTATGCACTTCGCTAAAGGGGTTGCGTTTAAATTTTTTATATAATTGATCCCTGTTTTTCATGCAACGTAAGAGCCCTGGTGTGATCCATGGTTTAATTACTCTTTTCCTATTAGGAATTTTACACATACTAGAGCTTTTTTCTATAGCGGTGGATAGGTGAGATACAAGTAGGTCAGTAGCTGAGTTAGCGTCTGTGCAGTCCATAATAGGTTGGAAGTTAATATTGTTCATGATCTCGTCGAGCCGTTGGAAATTAACAACATAAGTAACCCTATTGAAAAATACCGGACTATTTCGCAATCTGAAACTAACGACAACACTTTCGTGGTCTGTTATAGATGATTGAAATATAAGGCATTTGGCTTGCATTTTTGTTTTAATCATCATGTGATCGAGGCAAGTGCGACCGTGAGTGGGTACATTGTGACCAGAAAGCATACCATGACTAGCCAGTAGGTTTAAGTATTCGTTTGATCGTTTATCTGTACTATTTTGCGTTATGTCGATGTTGATATCACCACATAGAATAATGTTTTTAAAGTTAGAAAGGCATTTGAGTAGAGAGTCAAGTGAAGTAATGAAGTTGGTGGTGTCAGTTTGGCTCGGAGCACGATAAATACCAATTATACAAGTTTCAGTATTTAGTTTCAGAACAAGGCAATTAGAATCGCGTAAGACGGGTTCCTCAATTGATGCTTTTAATTTATTATTATAGTAAATCACCACTCCTTCGTTTTGTGTTTGGTGTAAGGTCGTTGATGCATGATTGTAATTATCTAGAGAAGGGATAGACTTACCTGAGTGAAGCCAGCATTCTGAAAGCACTAGTATATCCCATAATATCTCTGATCTTTGTAAGAGGGTGTAAAAGTTCGACATATTCTTGTTAATACTGCGTATGTTCTGAGAAATTATATTAAGTGTGTAATTGTCTGTGTAAATGTGTTTCCTAACGTCATCTATGTCACAATTAGTTACTCTAGCTATCTCCAATGCATCCAAATCTAGGCTTAGAGGCTGTGAGGCTTGCATTTTTCTACTAGGACTTAATAAAAATATGCAAATATGCCACGAAGGGTCGTGGCAAACGTAAGTTCATAGTATAGTTCTAAGCTTAGATTTGGTAAGAAGCTAATGGCATTATACGAGTAGATCGAAATCAATAATATGACATAGTAATAAGTGAATAGAGAGTTAAGTAAAATGTGTAATGAGTGTTGTATTAGTTTTCGAGATCGGGTAAGTTGTGTGTATGTGAGTGTGTGTCTTGGTAACCATAGTAACTTTACAAACATGCAATAACGTAAAAAAAATAAAATAAAATGATAAAATTAATAGACTTAGAAATATTATACATGCATAACAATGAAGATCTAATTCTAAGTAATAAAACTGTAATTCTAAGTAATAAAAATCTAGTTTTAAGTAATAAAGGTATAGTCAGAGAATAATATTAGAGAAGCTCGACTCATTATCTATACACACTGCCATTGAACCTTCCTCGGGTTTTACGTATACCTTGCCATGCAGGGTCCACGCTGCAAAGAGCTTCTTGTTCCTAACGTGAAGGCGTGCTGTGTAGAATAACTTTCTAGTCCTTGCTGATAAGTACTCCGACATATAAATTCTACTTGATTCACCTTGTATATTAATACAAGTAGAGTTAAATTGTTGCTCCTTTTTGTCACGGCGTATTTTGTTATAGGTTTTGTAATGTGAGATAATAGATTCTTTACGTTGGACCGTAGTAAAGTCAACAACTATAGCAGAAGATTTCGAGCGATAGATGTTTCTTATTTCTGTCTCTTCGATGGGACATTCCAATGTTAGAGATGAACCGATGGACTTGATTATATTGCTTAACATAATTTTGTTTTCGTGCTCCTGCTTCGGTACATTGCGTATTTCGATGCTTGAACTATGTGCATTCTTTTCAAGAAGATCAAGTTGACTTTCAAGTGTACTTATTCTATTCTTGTACTCCTTATTTTCTTTATCTAGGCACTCAATTTTCAAAAGTAGCGATTGATGTTGAGTTGATATATTGTCCATAGACTTTTGTATCTCTAGATTTTGAGTAGCAATTGACATCAAAGTTGAATTTAATAACTCAAACCTTTGGTTCTGCTGCGTTTTGAGTTCCTCAAACATAGCTTTAATTTCTGAGAAAGTTTCCTGACCATATTGTGTTAGCAAATTGTCTTCCGTAGGGCGGTGACGTTTTGCTCGCTGGGTGACATTTATTGCTCTCAAATTTAGTTCAGGCGTCGATCTTTCTTCTACACATAATTTACGAATGTCTGATTCGGAGCGAGATGGGGTAGCAAATTTGTTAGGTGAACCAGGTGGTGTTTTGTACATTTTTGATCCTTTATATTTACCTACTTCCTATAACAATATCTTCTTTCTACAATATTTTTGTCCCGTTTTTCTATTATTTTTGCTTTAGCTATCTTTAGTGAGCATATGAATTATAGCATTAATATTCAATGTTATAAAATATGTGAAAATAACATTAATTAATTCAATTTGCTGCAAAAAGTCTGGTTGCATCCAATAGGGGTTCGAACGTGTAACTGAGGCTTCGAAGTGATAACAAAAAGTGAATCCTTGACTGAGATTCGAACCGGGTACTTCTGTGTGCTAAGCGACGGGGTAAAGCGTTCGGCCAGTTTCACTTAGGAATTAGTTGTTAAAAATCTGTCCTCACTTTGATTGTTGATGATATAGGTACAGTAGCAGTCTCGGCGCTAATGAGGGCAAAGTCCAATCCTTTGTTCTTCGTCGGTGGAATATTTGCAATTTTGAATTTGCTAACGGCGCGCAGTTGAACTATTTGTCAATTTATCACTTAATGCTTCAAAAAACACGAACTTGAATTGCACTGATTGATAAAGCGTCACTCTGGGCAAACTATTGTGTAGTTTTCAAGCTAAAACAGTCACTTTTAGCACTTTTATTGATTTTATTGGAGGAGCTAACTCAAAACACGTCTGTCACCTATGGACACCAGCGGGGGGGGGGGGGATATTTGTAATGTGATATTATTTTTCATTTCTACATTCATAACATAATCACGATTTATGCAAAACAATATTGCAGGTGCCTATTGAAAGTGATTGATTATTATGAAAATTTGTTAACCAAAGTAAACATGTTAAAGTCGAAAATAAAAGCTTGTATAATAAGTATAGATTTAGAAAAATACTTAAAAAAGAATAAAAAGAATTTTAAAACATACAAAAAGAGCTTCACATACTTGAGACTCGATCCTCCGACCTCGCTCGTTCAATACCGCTACTTGTGCCAATAGACCAACCACCTCAACCGATACAAAATCGGTTAAAATAGCTGATCTTAGGAAAATTGAAAATGTTGTGTTTAGCTCCTTATAGTTTTAGCGTAAGTTATTGTTTCCATGGGATACAATTGTAAATAATGTCTTATTGCGGAAAAAATTGTCAAAAACCATAATGGTTCGACCAAACATACGTTGCTGCTCGCTCCCCATAGACGATAGCGTAATGATTCATAGTGTAAGTAATGACCAATAGTATTTACAATAAAACTGCAAATTTACATGAAGATCCGTCAAGTAGTTATTGTTTTATAACGATAAATAGCTACAGACATTATCAGTTATTGCTTAGCTCCTATGGGAAATAGCGTGATAAATTATAGCCTATATGTTAATCCAGACTTACTACAATACACATACAAAATTTCAACCGAATCTGTCGGGTAGTTTTTGCGTGTGTGTTCGGCCATGTACAGACACGTGAAATTTCCAATTTTATTATATGTATAGAAGATATAGATGTTAAAAATGTACTCAAAAACAACCTTTAATCCTCAGTTTATTAGGATACTGGATAGAGTATGCAAACGTACTAAAAATTTTAAATCGATTTATTTTTAAATAACTATTAACTCTTGTAAAAATCAATTCATTACGATTTTGAGTAAAAGTATCGATATCGGTATGTTTCATTCCTGCCTGCGGCAAAACCCGCTTTACACGTACTGGCCCGGCCGGTACGTGTAAATCCCCGATCGGGTTTGTCGCCAGGAATGCATTACACAAAATACCGAGAGTACAGAAGGTAACCTTCATATGTAGCCACACACACATACACATCGTTCATATGGAACAGGGTATTAAAGATCACTTTAGACCTCGTTGTTCAGAAGGCGACCCGAGATTTCGTGTCCGTGAACGGTGTTTAAGTGTCCGTTGTTATTGCGCGCTTTTTTTTGAAGGTTACCTTCTGCACTTTCTTTATTTTGTGTTTATGACCGTATGATTGATCATATGATTTCTAAATTGAAACTTTGATCATTTTATTTATTTGTTAAATTTTAGACATATAGAAATAATGATAATGTTTCTTTTAGTTTATTAAACCTTAATAGATCTGTCACCATCGTTTTAACAAAAAAATCGGATGTTTTTTTTACAACTTAAATTCGCAATTTGTCAATGCATAATGTAAGTACTAACGGTGCTGATACTCCCCTATCAATTTGTCGACTGATTTCAAAGTCACCCTGTATACTCCTTACCTCACTACAAGCGAATTGACAAAGGCCATGGATAAGATAATGAGATGCGTACTAAAAAAAACGAAATTGGCGTCAGAATATGAACTACATAATAAAAAACCTGGCAAGAGCATGTCGGACCATGCTCAGTGTTGAGTTCCGCAGCACCGCACAATTGCATCAGCAGAAGAGCGTATGTTTATGGCACTTAAACCTTTTTGTTCAGAAACGCGGTTTTTTAGCAATAACTCAATAACGGTATATCTGATCTTATCAAAAATAATTTAAGTTTGAGGTATTTATTAAGCGCTACCTTTGTGATTTTTTCCATATTTTTAGTCACACGGTTCAATAGTTAAGGGGGGGGAAAGGTTAAAATGTTTTTGAAAGACCTGTCGAATGATGTGCCACATGTTGACGTTTGTTGAAAATAATCTTTTTCAACTTCTAACAACACACGTTTTCACCAGATTTCATCAAGATTCATTGAGTAGTCTTTGAATAAAATGCCTGTGACATACGGACGGACGGACGGACGGACGGACAGATAGACCAACAGACAGACGGACATAACGAAACTATAATGGTTCCGTTTTTGCGAATGGAATCCTAAAAACAAACGTGTTTTCAAAAAAAGTTGCATTTACAAGCTTAACCCATCTTTAGATGTAGTAGGAATTATTTGAGTAGAACAACTCTAACCTGCCATCCGTTATTTTGCTCAAAAACGGTCGATTTACACAACTATTTATCGATCAAGCCTACAATCAACTAAACTTGTCATACAACTCATAAATAATAATCAATGTCATCGTCACAAGCCAGTCCTAAATTATCAGCTGATGGGAGATCTACCATACCAGAGGACTACCCCATTAAGACCCTTCAAAAACACTGGAGTCGACTTTAACGGTCACGTGGAAGTCAAAATCAACAAAGGAAGAGGAGTTCAAACTTCAAAGGGTACCCCTTTGAAGTTTTAACTCATCGCTATCTTCATATATGTATGGCAATCAAGGCTGTACATATAAAACTTGTGCCAGATCTTAGTACCGACAATTTTATCGCTGCTTTCCAACGGATGTGTGCTCGGCACGGCACTCCAAAACATGTCTATTCCGACTGCGGAACCAATTCATCAGAGCTGCAATGATATTTGTAGTAAAATAAAAGCTTATGTAAAGTTAGAACTATAATAAAGTTTTAAACGATGAAGTTATGCATTTTGTTGATTCAACGGTTTTTTTGGGAATTACTTTAGATAGTAAGTTACAGTGGGGCGCCCAAATATCATGTCTCGCAGGGAAACTCAGTCCTGCAGCATATGATGTCAGCAAAGTCAGACAGCTTACCGATGTGGAAACAGCAAGGCTAGTTTATTTCGGTTATTTCCACAGCGTCATGTCGTATGGCATACTGCTTTGGGGCAAGGCGGCTGATATTCAAACAATTTTTATTCTTCAAAAACGTGCAGTGCGTGCGATATACAAACTAGGTGCACGAGTTTCCCTCAGAGAAAAGTTTAAAGAGATAGGTATTATGACAGTTGCATCTAAATATATATTTGCAAACATTATGTTTGTTAAACAAAATATCCATTTATATCACAAAAATAGTGACGTTCACCCGGTTAACACGAGAAATAAGCACAAATTAGTGGGTCAATATCATAGGCTACATAAAACTCATAATTCATTTATGGGTCTTTCTGTTAGAGTATCTAACAAGATACCAGCTAGTATTATGAGTCTATCAGTGATTAAGTTCAAAAATGTAGTCAAAATCAGCTTATACGTAGAAGTTATTATACAGTGGATGAATAATTAAATGATAAAGAAAAATGGATCTAGTTGCTTGCTCCTTGTTACTTTAATATGCTTGGGTGAATTTTGTTATCACTTTGTTTTAATTGTCACATTGATAAAGAGCATGATTTGACTTTTGTAAGTAAAGATTCTGCGTGACGAATAAAGACCATTATTTTCTTCTTTTTGATATCATAATTAATATTTTATATTTAATCATTCGTTACAAGTATTTTGGCCAATATTTAAGCACATATAGTTTTTACCTTTGTTGTAAGTAGATGCTTCTACTATAATGTACCCACTAAGGCTGATTTTGCTTTATCTTATGTTTCAACTTTTTGATAATACAATTTGCATCAGTCCTTTAACACGGTGTATAGTATATTAGTCGCAGCACCTTACCCCCATATCAAGTTTATAAACATTCAAACATTGTAAAATTGGCAATTTGAAAAGAGTGGCCGTGAGTTTTTATTGCCAGGTTCTTTTCTCCGGCTTTACCTATTGTTTGCGAACTTGGCATTACATGTACATGTAGAATCCCGACGTATCACAAGAGTTGTTTTGCATCCTAAGTGAATAAAGAATTTTGAATTTTGAAAATTACACGAAGTGGTAGAAAGCGTAAAACTACTTAAAGTTAATTAAAATAAACCTAGGAGGTAATTGATGCGGCGTCGGTAAGTAGAGATGCGGCGTCGGTAGGTAGAGGTGCGGTGTCGGTAGGTAGAGATGCAGCGTCGGTAGGTAGAGATGCGGCGTCGGTAGGTAGAGATGCGGCGTCGGTAGTTAGAGATGCGATGTCGGTTGGTAGAGATCCGGCGTCGGTAAGTAGAGATGCGACGGCTACAGGTTCGTTGACCGCTGTCGCTTCACTGTTTACTCTCGGAGAACTGTTGCTTCACTCCTTACTCTTGGAGAACTGTTGCTTCACTCCTTACTCTTGGAGAACTGTCCCTTCATTGCCTTTTCTTCAGATTTTTCCTCATAAAGAAATCTCTCTAAAAGCATTCAAAATTTTAAAGCGTATCCTAATTCAAATTTAGGATTTACCTAACCAAATTACACACAGCCAGTTTGGAATGATAGTACAAACTTTATACAAAAATACAAAGAACTCTTTGCTTATCTGTTGTCATAGAAACCATGAAAATATTTGTCGAAATGACAAATTTGATTTATCAAAAATAATTGTTTACAATAATAATAATAATAATAATAACCTGGCAACACTTAAAGAGTCATGACGTCTAAAATATATCTCCGTCCAAATAACATTTAAATTCATAATTTTACAAGCTTTTACAAACCATACAATAGCCGCAAAAAGAAAAGGAAACCTCATTAACCATTTAATAGTAAATTTACGAAAATTACACCTATTCCGATCAAATTAAGTTAACCAAAAATAAATAGAATGACAGATGATGACAATATGTCAAGCGAAACACATTACAAATATAAAAGAAGAAATCAATAGACCAATAATACGAAAATGATAACAAGAAGTCGCGCCAGAGCACAAGATGCACAAACTCCACCCCTGGACTCGTCGCTCCGCTCCGCCTCGCAAACACGGGAACCGAACGCTACGTCGACACCAACCGTTGCTGAGGCGTCGAGCTCGTCAAGCGACGAGTACTTCTCCCCACCGACGTCACCACCACCTGCACGTCGCCGAGGGAGAGGCCGGCCACCTACAAGCTTGGGACCCAGAGGCCCACCGGCCTCAAGCAGGGCCCCCGCTGCCGGTGGTAACGTGCGCCGCATGAGATGGACTCAATCCATTAATGAGAACGTCATGCGGGCATATTATGCGGCTACAGAGGGGGGAGCCAACCTTACTGTGTACCGTGAACGGATGCTGCCTCTGTTTCAGGTGCTTGAGCCGACTGTTAACGTTACGGCACAACGACTATCGGACCAAGTGGGCCATTCAGCGCTGTCATCTGCTGAATGAGGCTGCACTTGAGAGACTACGCTCGGAGTACCCCCAAACTAGCCGCGATATCCCTGCCCCGGTCCAGGTTTTTACAAATGAAGTTGACTGTGAATCTACGGGGCCGGATGCCGCGACTATAATGGAAAGTACTCAGTACAAAGAGGAGGTTAAGGCCGCTTTGGAATGTGCGCTTCACGAGTATCGGTCCACGCCCCACAATATTAGGCCACGCCTGCCTCGGTTGCCTATGCATAGACGGAACATTGCGCTGGTATGTGCTCTTGATTCGCTATTGCCTACTTACCTAGATAATAGCAAAGACCTCGGTGATACCCATTCGATCCTGTGTTGTACGGCTGTTGCGGCGTGTCGTATAGCAGGTATTCAGCTTTTAGCTGAAGCCCCTACTATACGACCAAGGTACGCCGTACCGGCTTGGCAATACAGGATTGAACGCCGTATTACCGAGGGCAAGAGCAAGGGTACTCATTGGCAAGTTGTCCTGCTTCAGGACCGGGAACACTCGTCCTAGAGTGATGCGCTTTGTGAAACGGGCATTCTTGGGGACTGGAATCAGCCCTCAAGATTATATGTCACGTGTCACAGAACTCACAGAGCGCATCGACTTCCTGAAGCAAAAATTTTATGCATGGGCAAACCGAATACGCAGGTATAAAAAACGCGTGGACAGGTATAACGTGAATCGCATGTTCCAAAGGGGTCAAAGGTGGGTGTATAGAGACTGGCAGCGAACGGACCAAGGTGTGGATGACGGGCATTTATCGAATGCTGAAGCGACAAGCTTGTTTTGGCGCAACATTTGGTCGGTGCCTGTCATACACACGGAGGGGGAATGGATGCGTGACGTTGAACGAGCGTGCGAATTTATTCCAGAAATGGAAGATACCATCATTAATAGCACAGACGTAGCCAGTGCAGTCCGTCCTTTGTCTAATTGGAAATCTCCAGGCCCAGACGGACTGCACAACTTTTGGCTAAAATGGCTACGCAGTTCGCACGCTTGTTTGGCATCACAATTCCAGTCAGCCCTAGAATCTGCGTCGCTCCCAGCCTTTATGACTAAAGGAGTGACCCACCTGCTCCATAAGACCGGTAGTACCTCCATACGACCCTAGTAATTATAGACCGATAACTTGTTTACCATCGATCTATAAACTTCTTACATCCATTCTGAGAGCTAAAATAAACAAACATATACACACAAACTCCATCATGTGTACCTCTCAGAATGGATGTAGAAGTGGGGCCCGAGGTACTAAGGAGCTCCTCCTCATTGATACGACTATAAGCGAGCAGGTTCGTCGCAACCGAAAGGATCTATCGGCATGTTGGATAGATTATAAGATGGCGTATGACACCGTGCCACATACATGGCTTCTGAGGGTGCTGGAGTTGTATAAAGTTGATACAACTCTACGTACCTTCTTGAAGTCGTGTATGGGGCAATGGAATACGCTTCTTACCTATCCAGGGTGCCGAGGGACCCAAGAAAGTGGCGGCGTACCTATAAGGATTGAGCGGGGTATATTCCAGGGTGATACTCTGAGTCCCCTTTGGTTCTGCCTAGCACTGAACCCACTTAGTACCTTACTAGTAGGTTCAGGGCTAGGTTGCAGGTTGCGACGTGGTGGTCAGGTTATATCTCATTTGCTTTATATGGATGACTTGAAGCTCTTTGCTCCCACCAGCTCACAGCTAATAGCGCTACTGAAGGTAACTGAAACCTTTAGTAATTCTATTAGAATGGAGTTTGGTGTGGACAAATGTGCAGTCGTTCATATAAAGCGAGGGCGGATAGTGGAATCCGAAGGGACTCAACTCTCGGATTCCATTCACCTAAGATCACTACTCGCAACTGAGACCTATAAGTACTTGGGTATGTCGCAGGCGCTGTGCATAAATGAGGTTGACATGAAACAGCTGCTGCGGGAACGTTTCCTGGGCCGCCTGAAAAAAGTGCTTAATAGCCTTTTGTCAGGTGGCAACAAGGTCCGGGCCTGCAACAGCTGGGTTATGCCACTTCTTATGTACTCCTTCGGCATACTCAAGTGGACTCAGACTGAATTAGACACCTTGGATCGAAAAGTCCGTACACTGATGACGTCATACCGAATGCATCACCCGCGTTCATCTGTAATGAGATTGTATATCCCGCGGAAAAGTGGGGGCCGGGGTTTGCTAAACCTTAAGTCCCTTCATAACCGCGAGGTATACAATCTAAGAGAATATTTTCTCCATGTGGACGCGGGTGTGCATCGGGATGTCGTCGCGGTGGATACCGGGCTAACCCCGCTCTCCTTGACTAAAGAGAACTGGCGCAGGCCTGTAGTGCTTGGTGTCAACGAGCGCAGGGAGGTATGGCAGAGCAAGGAGCTTCACGGTAGGTTCTTTTAGGCTCTTCATGGGCCCGATGTGGACCTACTAGCGTCCGTGGCCTGGCTACGGTTCGGTGACCTTTTCGGTGAAACCGAGGGTTTTGTCTGTGCAATTGCTGACGAAGTTATCATGACGAATAACTACCGGAAATATATCCTGAGGGATGGCACTGTTGACATCTGTCGTGCCTGTCACCGACCCGGTGAGTCCCTCAGACATATTGTTTCCGGCTGTTCACGTCTTGCTAACGGTGAGTACTTGCACAGACACAATCAAGTAGCCAGGATAATCCACCAGCAGCTTGCTCTGAAATACCACCTTGTGGACGTTGAGGTACCATACTACAGGTACGTTGCTGAGCCAGTTCTCGAGAATAGTCGTATCACGTTGTACTGGGATCGCTCTATCATCACAGACAGGACTGTTGTCGCAAACAAACCTGATATTGTGCTGATAGACCGATCAGAGCGTCGTGCAATGATCGTCGACATCACCGTTCCACATGACGAAAATCTCGTGAAAGCCGAAAAGGATAAACAAATAAAATATCTGGATCTGGCGCACGAGATTGTCGACATTGTACCGATAGTCGTCTCCGTCAATGGTTTGATTGCCAAGAGCCTCGACCGACACCTTGAGAGGCTCGCGTTAGACGGTTGGATCAAGCGCTTGATACAGAAGGCAGTACTTCTGGACTCGGCTCGCATAGTGAGGAGGTTCCTTTCTTTGGAACCGTAACCACCGGTAGCTTGGTCCCTGTACCCGATGCCGGTGGGGCACTATTTTTTATATTTTTAAATATATTTATTTTTTGTTAGCTATATTTAAAAATGTAATTTATATGTATTTAATTTTAATAAAGAGAATAATAATAAAAAATGATTTATTCACTTAGGAAACAAAATACTACACTTGTGAAAAGTCGATTCTACATTTACTGGTAATGCCTGTTCGCAAACAATAGGTAAAGCCCGAGAAAAGAACAGGCAATAAAAACTCGTGGCCACTCTTTTCAAATTGCTAATGTTTACAATGTTTCTCTGTTTATAAACTGTATATGCAGGTAAGGTGCTGCCACCATTATATTATACACCATATTAGAGTACTGATGCAAAAAAGAGGTCAATAATATTAGAAGAGTACACGAGATCGGATACATCAGCCTCAATGGGCACAACATAGTAGGAGCATCCACTTACGATGTAAAAACTTTATGTGCTTAAATATTGGCCAATTTACTGCTACTTAATGAATAAGTATACATGTTTTACAAAGGAAAGAAAAGAATGGCCGTAATTTATCACGCAGAATCTTTACTTACAAAAGTAAATCGTTTTCTTAACTAGTACCTAAGTAACATTATCAAACTGTGACAACAATATTCACCTAGTAAAATGCAATAAACTATACAACACAATACATTAATAGGGAGCAACGACCTAAATCCATTTATCTTTGTCAGTTAAATAATCATCGATTGAATAGTAAACTCTTTGCCTATAAGATGTCTCTTGACTACATTCTTAAATTTATTTACGGGTAGACTCGATATGCTGACTGGGATTTTATTGAAAATTTTTACACCTAGTCCCATGAATGAGTTATGAGTTTTATGAAGCCTATGATATTGTCCTACCAATTTGTGCTTATTTCTTGTATTCACAGAGTGAATATCACTATTTTTGTTATATAAATGTAAGTTTAGTTTTACAAACATAACGTTTGCATATATATATTGTGATAAATATTAAAGAGATATTAGAGAAGATATATTAATGATAAAATAGTGAAATACCTACATAAGAAATGGAATATATACATAATAGGGACGAATCAATACTACAAGGTTATTTACATAAGAGGTAAGAATTATCACAACATATTGCGAAGTAAGTTTTAAGAGGTAGGGAAAACTGCATCGTTCGTGAAGGACTTTCGCCATTTTGTGGATATACTCAAGAGCGTACGCTTGGAACCGGACGAGATAATGGTGAGTTTCGATGTCGAGTCATTATTCACTAGTGTTCCGATAAGCGATTGCCTTGACGTCATAAAACTAAAACTGAGGGACAGCGGCCTGCCAAAAGAGTACATTGTTCTACTGAGTAACTGTTTAGAGGGTAACTTCTTCCTCTACCGTGGACAGCATTACCTCCAGATCGACGGAGTGGCTATGGGGAGTCCAGTAGCACCGGTAATGGCCAACATCTGGATGGAGCATATAGAAAAAGTTGTCAACCTGCACGCGTTTCACGTCAAGCTCTGGAAGAGATACGTCGATGACGTATTCTGTATCATGAAGGGCGACAGGGACATAGTGGAACAATTTCTAAAACATCTAAACTTGATCCACCGTAATATCAAATTTACATTTGAAATGGAGGTAGGTAGGTCGTTGCCTTTTCTTGATGTGAAGGTATCGTCGAGACAAAATGGTACCCTCGGACACGCAGTATACCGAAAATCTACACACACCGATAGGTATTTACATGCTTTATCGCACCATCATCCGCGCCACTTGCAGTCCGTTGTAGCTTCTTTAACAAACAGAGCATACGACCTTTGTGACCCCGAACACTTGAAGGGTGAACTTGCACACGTTCGGGAGGTACTGAGAAGCAACGGATACAAGCATAACCATCAACGTCCAAAGAGCAGAAAACCAGAGGTAAATGCCGACAGAGTGCCAGCTTTCATGCCATACATCAAAGGAGTTACGGACAAAATTGGAACAGTATTGAATAGTTACTCCATTAAGACTGTATATAGTCCGCACTCCAAGGTTTCAAAGCTTTTACGAACGGCAAAAGATGTTATTCCGCTCCAAACACCTGGCGTGTACAAGGTGGATTGCAGTTGCGGTAGTTCCTATATCGGACAGACCAAAAGGACAATCGTAGACAGGGTCAAGGAACATATCGCTGCTGTAAAAAACCGTCAAGTTTACAAGTCTGCTATCGCTGAGCATTTGTTGGAATCAGGACCAAATCACTGGATAGAATTGCATAAGCCACAGGTACTTTCCACCGATCGCCACTATTATTCCAGGATAGTACGCGAGGCGTTTGAGATCAAGAAGTATAAAAACTTCAACCGAGAAGATGGATACCGGCTCTCACCATCTTGGAACCCTGTTATCAACAAATGTAATCGTAGCCGTAAAGACACCGTGCCTCAGTGTAAAGACGTTGTAAGTGTAGTGTGTAGAAGTACCGACAGTACAAATTATCAAAATTATCAGGACCAGGCGAGGGTAGTTGAAAAACCCCGCGCCTCACGGAGACATCGCTAAGCTGCCATGCACGTCGACCCGTGACCACGATCGGTGCAATTCGATCGAAACGTCGGGTAAATAAAAGGTTCGTACCTTTAAATAATTCACGCGATTAAGTCCCGAAATATAACTAATATGTATAAAAATCGAGAAAGTTTAAAAACAATAAGTTTCAAGACTTCAAGCAGACCGGACATGTCACCGGAATTTTTTGATGAAATCGGAAAGTTGGAGGTCGAATGGCATTTAAATGCCCCTGCATGGCCCCCCTGCATTTATGGGAGGCGGCTGTGAAATCGATGAAGTATCATCTCCGTCGTGTCCTGGATGAACAAAAGCTAACTTTTGAAGAGTTTTCAATGTTGCTTTTGGTTGGATCAATGGTGCGAGCCTATTAATTGTAAAATAATATACGTGTTGGAACACTAGGCGTGTGTGCGATGAAGGTTATTTGACCGTCGCCCCAATGTCAGATTGAGATTTTTATTTGTGTGAGTTATTTGGTAAGCCTCCTTCCGTCCTTGTGTGTTCCGCCGTCCTTGTGTGACGCGTTTGGGATAATCCGTTACCCCTGGAATTTCAATTGTGAAATAGATTAATAATTGCGTGAATTGGTGTGGTCCATGACCCACACACGGACGAACTTATAAACTATGACACGAGTGTGATCAAGTGATAGTACGTAAAACCAGCATTACACGGCGGGATTAAGGGTATAGTATTAACTCTTGAGGCCTCTAGGGTTAGGTAGAGTAATTGTGCGGGACAGATAATACCCATTAGTTTTTATTTGTGTTTAGTTTAATCGATACGAAAGTAATAGTTTTAATTTAGTTCTTTAACTTGCAACATTGATTCCTTAACTTGTAACATTGTCTGTCTCATGTCACTAGATAGAACGAACTGATATCCAAAGAGAATTTATATCTTCGTAATAGAATTGTCCTTGACCATAGAGATTACAACGGAAATTGTATCTTTAACTTTTAATTAGTGAAATTGATTTATATAGTTTATTATTAGTTATGAATAGTGAAATGTAAAATAACAAAGTGATTTATGAGACATTTTCACTTATCTTTCGTGCCTTAGATACTAAGTTTGTATAATTCTAAATTCATTGTCGTAATTAGTTCAGCGACAAGACACTAAAAACTTGTCTCTGAGGTCGCGATGTTTTTTGATTATATTTCCAATAATTGTTAAAAGTACGTGTAAATAGTATTGTTAATACACTTCTATATGGTTATACAATATCTCTAGCATAATAGCTCTTAGTAATATTGCATTGTTTAGCCGTAATTTGTAATTGAAATCTGATAGGCACGGTATGTACGCACCTTAGAACATTCCTATTGGTCAGAATTGTATATAATGTAATAGCACTGTTGCCAATTTAGTGGATTTACCCCAAAATTTAGGGAGAAATAACTGGGGAAGCGGTATTTACCCGACTTCGCAAGAAGGAGGGTTATGTGTTTTAAAGACTTTTTTTGGGGAAAACCAGAGTAGTCTATATCAGTCAAAGTCCATAGCAACGGCACGCGAGCGAATCAATGTTGGCCGCTCGCGCATGATTGGTTTTCATTCAGGAATGTTAAAATTAGTGATAATCATTTTATGGGTTTTTTATAATAATTTAGGGAATTTATAAATATAGGGTTGACAACATTGCTAAAATAAAATTGACCAATAGCGACAGGTTATTTCGATTTAGATGGTGTATCCGGACTATGCTCTAGGAATTAACGGTTTTTCGACGGGTATAAATACAGCTGTAACCGAGTACTGAGCGGATTCGATCAAGATACTTGAGCCTAGCTCGTACTGATGGATCTCTCTCAGTAATTGAATGTACCCATGTTCTTACTGAAATATATACACTAGTCAGTCACTGATATAGTTTTATTACTATTCCTCAAACTGCGTTACCCTCCGACCTACCTCAGGCAGGTACCAGGCTTCAGGGCAAGCCGGCGCACGAATGTGCAGAGTATCTCTGTACATTTAATGGTCCTTCGAGAGCCGCATACGTAAGGATTTATCCTGGCGTTCTGCTCTAGCGCATTGGTACCTGAGGAGGAGTACAGTGTATATAGGTCGCAAAGCTCCGTCGATGACGAACCCGGCGCCGCCTGCTAGTACGACTGTCACAACGACGGTTGGAACCAGGCCGGTGTCGGAAGTAGTTTGCGAGGGGCCGCCGGCGACTATAGTAAAGTCCCACGACACGGCCACGCCGAGGTCGGACTATAAAAAAGTTATAGCAGTATCCCGTGCCGAAAATAGTGGCATGGAGTCAACTCGCTCTATAGCGAATATCGGCCTTGCTTCCGCGGCCGCGACGGTGCCGATCGGGTCGTCGTATCGACGCCCTGAGGAGCCCGAAGTGGTGCGGGACCTTGGTATAGTAGAGTCCCACGACACGGCTACGCCGAGCTCGGACTATAAAAAAGTAATAGCAGTATCCCGTGCCGAATATAGTGGCATGGGGTCAACTCGCTCTATAGCGAATATCGGCCTTGCTTCCGCGGCCGCGACAGTGCCGATCGGGTCGTCGTATCGACGACCTGAGGAGCCTGAAGTGGTGCGGGACCTTGGTATAGTAGAGTCCCACGGCACGGTTATGCCGAGGCCGGACTATAAAAAAGTAATAGCAGTATCCCGTGCCGAATATAGTGGCATGGGGTCAACTCGCTCTATAGCGAATATTGGCCTTGCTTCCGCGGCCGCGACAGTGCCGATCGGGTCGTCGTATCGACGACCTGAGGAGCCTGAAGTGGTGCGGGACCTTGGTATAGTAGAGTCCCACGGCACGGTTATGCCGAGGCCGGACTATAAAAAAGAAATAGCAGTATCCCGCGCCGGTTATCATGGCAAGGGGTCAACTCGCTCTAAAGCGAAATCTTATAGAATAGCGAAGGCTAAGCAACATTTACTACGCCTTCAAATAGAGCTAGCTACGGCTAGAGTCGCCGAGCTAGAAGCCGAAGATTCAGATGAAGATGTCAAGGTCAGTATCTCTGAATCTAGTAAAACGACAACAGATACTCGTGTGGATAAGTGGCTGGACAATCAAGCCCTGCCAGCTGTCATCAATGAACAAGCTACACAACCTATAGAAAGTCCACTTAATAGTATAGAAAAGTGTTCGCAACGAGAGGCCGACTTATGCGGCAGATATGCGCAGCCTGAATACGTCACGCCGTACGCCGTTACGCCGCGCCCTACAGTACAACAGAGACGTCCGCAGAACATCCACACAGTAATAGAAAGACCACTTAATAGTATATACAGTCCACATAATAGTATAGAAAGTGCACATAATAGTGTAGAAAGTGCACATAATAGTATAGAAAGTGCACATTATAGTATAGAAAGTGCACAGAATAGTATAGAAAGTGCACATAATAGTATAGAAAGTGCACATAATAGTACAGAAAGTCCACTTAATAATATAGAAAAGTGTTCGCAAAGAGAGGCCGACTTATGCGGTAGATATGCGCAGCCTGAAAACCTCACACCGTATGTTACACCGCGCCCTATAGTACAACAGAGACGTCCGCAGACCATCCACACAGTAATAGAAAGACCACTTAATAGTATAGAAAGTGTACATAATAGTATAGAAAGTGTACATAATAGTATAGAAAGTGCACATAATAGTATAGACAGTCCACTTTATAGTATAGAAAAGTGTTCGTTGTGTGATGTACCAGGACACAAAATAGAAGATTGTCGAAAGTTCCAACAGGAAACAGTAAATAGAAGGTGGGAAATAGCGGAAGCTCGAAATATGCGTTATCGATGCTTACATAATAGAAATAGAATCCAAGTGCCAAAAATAACCGAGAGGGATACAACCTCATCATCGAGTTGGCGAGCTTCGCAACGGCTAGCAGACATCTTCTGGTCGAGATGGCGGCGCGAGTATCTACCCGAGCTGCAACACCGGCGGGAGACACACGCACACGGACGAGGCACTTCAATCCAGCTAGGAGACTTATACTACGTGTGGGCCAGAAGCAGTGTCATCGCGGTCTACCCCGGACCAGGCAAAATACTGCACACCGTCGACATCAGAGCTAAGGGAGGTGTGTTGCGCAGGCCGGTGAGAAAACTGATAGTTCTACCTATAGACATAGACCCGGCACCAGACGAGGATGCGCCGGATATAGTGTGCACTACAGATATTGACCCCGCACCAGACGAGGGTGCGACAAGTCGCACGGCGGGAGAATGTGCGGGACAGATAATACCCATTAGTTTTTATTTGTGTTTAGTTTAATCGATACGAAAGTAATAGTTTTAATTTAGTTCTTTAACTTGCAACATTGATTCCTTAACTTGTAACATTGTCTGTCTCATGTCACTAGATAGAACGAACTGATATCCAAAGAGAATTTATATCTTCGTAATAGAATTGTCCTTGACCATAGAGATTACAACGGAAATTGTATCTTTAACTTTTAATTAGTGAAATTGATTTATATAGTTTATTATTAGTTATGAATAGTGAAATGTAAAATAACAAAGTGATTTATGAGACATTTTCACTTATCTTTCGTGCCTTAGATACTAAGTTTGTATAATTCTAAATTCATTGTCGTAATTAGTTCAGCGACAAGACACTAAAAACTTGTCTCTGAGGTCGCGATGTTTTTTGATTATATTTCCAATAATTGTTAAAAGTACGTGTAAATAGTATTGTTAATACACTTCTATATGGTTATACAATATCTCTAGCATAATAGCTCTTAGTAATATTGCATTGTTTAGCCGTAATTTGTAATTGAAATCTGATAGGCACGGTATGTACGCACCTTAGAACATTCCTATTGGTCAGAATTGTATATAATGTAATAGCACTGTTGCCAATTTAGTGGATTTACCCCAAAATTTAGGGAGAAATAACTGGGGAAGCGGTATTTACCCGACTTCGCAAGAAGGAGGGTTATGTGTTTTAAAGACTTTTTTTGGGGAAAACCAGAGTAGTCTATATCAGTCAAAGTCCATAGCAACGGCACGCGAGCGAATCAATGTTGACCGCTCGCGCATGATTGGTTTTCATTCAGAAATGTTAAAATTAGTGATAATCATTTTATGGGTTTTTTATAATAATTTAGGGAATTTATAAATATAGGGTTGACAACATTGCTAAAAATAAATTGACCAATAGCGACAGGTTATTTCGATTTAGATGGTGTATCCGGACTATGCTATAGGAATTAACTGTTTTTCGACGGGTATAAATACAGCTGTAACCGAGTACTGAGCGGATTCGATCAAGATACTTGAGCCTAGCTCGTACTGATGGATCTCTCTCAGTAATTGAATGTACCCATGTTCTTACTGAAATATATACACTAGTCAGTCACTGATATAGTTTTATTACTATTCCTCAAACTGCGTTACCCTCCGACCTACCTCAGGCAGGTACCAGGCTTCAGGGCAAGCCGGCGCACGAATGTGCAGAGTATCTCTGTACAGTGAAATTAGTCTCGAGAAATTTTTGCATATGTAGTGGTGTGTATGTTACTTAGATATTAGAGCGCGTTTCCACTATATCGTTCTGGCCCTTACAAAAATGTTTCAATATCCTAACATTACTATTTAATTTAATACTTATCCCTAGCAACACTCTGATTTTTGTTTTCAATAAAAACAAGTTTTTATTTTAAAGAAAAAGGTTTTGACTTTATTAAAAAAAATATGTCATTCAATTTCACGTCCTTGAGCAAACGACAAGGCGACTACCGTGAAACAATAAAATATCGTGTCGTTCTTTAGATGATAGTAGTTTAGCTATAGGTAAAAAGTTTTGACCATAATAATTACGAAACAAAACAAATAAATAAATCGTCACTTGATAGTGGAAAGTGGAAACACGCACAAAACCAGAATAAACCAGTTTACTCTGTCCGCAGGTGCCACGTGCAGTCTGACGTCAGTCGCTTGATACCGTTAGAACATAAAGCACGCATTTCATTAAAAAATTATAATTATTAGATACGTAGTAGTTTCATTGTGAAATTTTGTATTTGTTGATTGTTGTTATTGTTTGTTATTATTGTTAAAATATTTGTTGAAGTGTTTAATTTCAAGTGTGTAAGTGTTGTAACTTTATATTGATAATTCAAAATGGCTCCAGTGTTAAAACATGGTCGAGGCAAGCCTTTGACTTCTCAAACTAAGGAAGTTTTGTACTGTTTGTACAAATATTTCGAAAATGAGTGTAATAACAACCCGAGCAGTATTATGACCCCCACTCAATTAGTTGCTAAATCAACAGGAATTTCAATAGCATCCGTCAGAAAGGTAGTATCAGAAAGCAAATGTCGTCCTTCAGATCAGGAAGTAACATTTAAATCTCCTAAAAAGAAACCGAATCGTAAACCTACAATAGTAATCGATAACTTTGATCAGCAAGTTATCAGAAGAACAATTCATGACTTCCACATCACAAATAAAGAAGTTCCCACTTTAAAAACTTTGCACTCAAAATTGAAAGAAGATATCGATTATAAAGGTTGTGTCAGCACGTTACGAAAACACGTCATGTCATTAGGTTTTAATTGGAAGCAAACAGAAGATAACCGGAAACTTCTTATGGAAAAACACGAAATTAGATACTTGCGAATTAATTATTTGATGAAAATTGCTGAATATCGTGAACAACGCCGACCAATTGTTTACACCGACGAAACATATATACATACATCACATACCCTCTCGAAATCTTGGTCAGATGGAAGCACTTCAGGTTTGAAGCAACATATATCGAAAGGCAACCGCTTAATCATTGTTCATGCCGGTGGTATCGATGGCTTTATACCAAATGCATTGCTTATGTTTAAAGCCGACCAAAAAAGTGGAGATTACCACAACAATATGAACTATGACAACTATTCAAGGTGGATTCAAACTCAATTAATACCCAACTTACAACCAAATAGTGTTGTTGTTGTTGACAACGCACCATATCATAACTCAATACAAAATCCTGCACCGAATAGTAATTCTAGAAAACAGCAAATGATAGACTGGCTGACATTTCGAAACATTGAGCATTCATCCACGTTGCTTAAGCCTCAATTATATGAACTGATTCTGCAAAACAAGGCGAGATTTATAGAGTACAAGATAGACGAAATATTACGACAGCACGGTCATACTGTGCTGCGTTTACCACCATACCATCCGAAGTTTAATCCTATAGAAAATATATGGGGGATAGTGAAAACATATGTCGCAATAAATATGAAGGTTATAATGTCATTAGCTGAAGAAAAAATGAACGCCATAACTGTAGAGGAATGGAGAAAAGTTTGTTTGCATGCTATTGAGGAGGAAAGCAAATATCAGGGTAGAGACGCAGCTTTAGACACAATATCAGAACGAATCATGTTTGTTTGTTTGTTTGTTTTAACGGGGCCGCAATGTCGCACTTAGCCTCTTAATTGGGCCATTGTGCGTACAGAACGAATCATAATTAATTTAAATAATTCATCTGATGAAAGCGAGGATGGGGATGAATGTGATATGCCTGGGGTTGATGAATTATTAGAATAAAACATTTATGGCCGGAGAACACCTAATTCATACACGTCTTCACTGAAGTGAAAACCGGCATTCAATGCTTGTAATGTTTGGAACTGGCTTGTCTGCCTCATACAGTTCCATAGATTACAATGCGGTGGATACACATTTTCACGACCGTATTAGTACGTAGTGCGTATGCGTAGACGTGCACGCATTTGGTGTGCTCCAGCCACAAACGTATATTACCTTTAAAACAATAAAAACTAAAAATAAAATGTTGTTTTTTTTATTTGCTGACCATACACTACTACAAACGCAAAAATTTCTTCAAGCTAATTTACCTGTACAGTAATTACTGTCACCTTGGTGTTTAGACATCCGCCTACGAGCTTGGATAAGTGGTTTTGACCTTAACTTTAGTTTAGTATTTATGTGTTTCAATAAAGCTGTGAATCGTAGCATACAGATAGTAAGTTCAACTTTAAACAGCATATCGACAGTATTACTCCTAAAGCATCACGTCTTTCAGAATTTATATCAAGACAACTTAAGACATTTAAGGATTGGGTCCTTAAATGTCTTAGGTTGTTTTGAAAAATGTCACTATATCGATCTACAATAGTATACAATACTATTTAGATTGATATGGTAGTAGAGAAGTATTTTAGAGTGTGGGAGCCCGGTCTGGAATCCTCCATACGAAATTTATACAAAAAAATTAGAGCGAGTTCAAAAATATTTTTTGTACCAACTGTTATTTATCAATAACCAATGTAAAAATCTGAAATCATACGAATGTAGGTTAAAATATTTCAAATTTATCATCCTGAAGAAAATCTTCAGATGATAATATAGGTATATAAATAAAATCATACATAGTCACATTGATTGTTACATTTTGCTGGAGAGGATTAAATTGGTCGTCCCCCGCCAGAATAGTCGATTATGTAATAGACGCACCTTTGCAACACCTTAAAGGAACATGCTCCCTTTTACAGAATGCTCTCAGGCTATAACGGAGTGAGGCAACATATTGATATTTTTTGTAACAGATTAGCTTCTACTAAAAAATATATTAGGGATAAATTTGAAACCTTTGCCTAATTTCATCAATATCATTCATATTTTATTATTATTACTTTTGATTTTAATTTTAACTGTATTTTTTTGTTGTGTACCTATACGAATACTTATAACCTTTTGGGATAACTAATATGTCTATACCGAAACGCATGTCGTGTTCACTATTATTTTAGGACACACAGTTTTTTATAGTTTAAATGTAGTTATACAGGGTGACTTTGAAATCAGTCGACAAATTGATAGGGGAGTAGCAGCACCGTTAGTACTTACATTATGCATTGACAAATTGCGAATTTAAATTGTAAAAAAAACATCGATTTAATTGCTTAAAACGACGGTGACAGGTCTATTAAGGTTTAGTAAACTAAAAGAATCAGTACATTATCATTATTTCCATATGTCTAAAACTTAAACAAATAAATAAAATGAACAAAGTTTAAAAATCGTACGACGCGCTATAAAAATCATATGATCATAATTTCGTAAAAACGTAGTTCATTCAAAGGGTCATTGATCATAAACACCAAATAAAGAAAGTACAGAAGGTAACATTCAAACAACGCGCTCAATAACAACGGACACTTAAACACCGTTCACGGACACAAAATATCGCGTCGCCTTCCGAACTACGTGGTCTAAAGTGATATTTATACCCTGTTCCATGTGAACGATGTGTATGTGCGCGTCGCTACGTATGAACGTTATCTTCTGTACTCTCGGTGTTTTGTGTAATGCACTCCCGACGACAAACCCGATCGGGGATTCCGCCGGCCGGCACGTGTAACGCGGGTGGTGTCGCTGGGGGGAATGAAACATACCGATATCGATACTTTTTCGAAATCACATACTTGTAAAGTAGCATTCTTGAATGTAAAGGATTGATATTTTTACAAGTGTTAATAGCTTTTTAGAAAACTTCTAGTACGTTCGCATACTCTATCCAGTATTCTAATAAAGTTTGTTAGGATTGTTGTCAGTAGATAGAAATTGGGGTTTCTGGATCAGAGGAGATCCAGAAACACCCAATTTCTATCATTCTAATATTTCAATCATCCATTGGGGTTTCTGAATCAGAGGAGATCCGGAAACCTGCAACTTCAACCATTCAGTCATTCAAATATTTCAATCATCCATTGGGGTTTCTGTATCAGAGGAGATCCAGAAACCCGCAATTTCAACCATTCAAACATTCTAGTATTCTAATATTTTAATCATTCTATCATTTCAATCATCTATTAAAAGCTCAAAGTATAATTTTTCCGCTGTTCAGTCAACACATTGATCAATCATCTTTATTTTAGAACTGATAAACATGAGATGTAACTGTAACATCAACTCCTTGTAGAGAACTGAAATTAATTATCAGTTTGTAACTGATAATTATCAAATGCATAAAGTAAAAATATCAGCTGCTTTTTTCTTATCTTGATTTTTTGGAACTGAAGAATCTGGATGTTGTATTATGAAGTTTCATTGCCTTTTCAACTAATTTATAAATATTGAGTGGTAGGAAAGTAAGTATAAGAAAAAACATTTTATTTATTTAAAAAAGTTTATTAACAAAACACCATTTTTTTAAACACAGTACATTTTTTAAAGCACAAATTGATTCGTGATAAATACAACTATACAAACTAGAAGACGCATATCGATCATATAGACTTAACAAATTAGGACAACCTTTATCCTCTAAATTAATAACACTATTATTATTATTATTTAAAATTTTTTTCAACCATAAGACTTTTTCAGAACCTTTAGTGTAAATACATTTATTTTTTAGAACATCTAAAACTAAATGTTGATAATTTGAATACGGTATAAATCCTTCACCCCAATATACTTTTCGGTTACGTTCTATCCATGCAACTTGCCGCCTTTCCTGTTTAGTTAAATTGTAAAAAGGAAATGGTGGCTTAATTAAAAGCACCTGCAGTTTTCCATCACACCATATAGCAATTTCTTTCAGTATAAATTCGTTTGCCTCTGTTTTAAAGCCTTGAACGTCTACTATGGCAATCATGACAACCTGCGCACTATGTTACTTAGAGGTTTGTATTCTACTAATCGATCGTTTATGATCAAACAATATGCAGCAGTGTTATCCGGTATTGATTCTGAACATTCAATTTCTAGCCGTACGTCTACCGGACCTGTTTTTAGGCTATCGTTTTGCCTTGAACAATCTATTATAAACAAGGGAGCCTTTTCTTTAAATGCCTTCAGGTCGAGCAAGGGATCCGCCGAACTGTTGTAATACGACTGACGAAATTTTGCATACATTTCATATAATATACTGTATTTGTTGTCAGAAAATTTTAGACCTAAAGGTTCATATGGATAATATTGCGAATTTAAAAAAAGTGTTACGTTCGTCACTTCACAGTGATCGAATAGTGTTGAATCTTTTAATTTATTATTTTTCCTATTCGTTTGTAAACCGAAAATAACATATCTAGGTTTTTCCAATTGTGAAGCAGTTTTAACTGACCATGAATGCTTTGTCGTTTTTGGTAGTAAAGGGTACTCATACAAATCCCAATTTCTGAACGCTATTTGAATAGGTTTATCTTTTTCTAAATGTTTTAAAAGTGTCAGTCGTTCTCGATCTGACACTTTTATGTGAGGTACCCTCCATTGCACCCTTTCTATATTCATTTGAAAATGTCCTATATCATCAGTGAGTATAACGCTGTTTATATTAGAGTTACTTCTATTCAATATAAGTTCGTGTTAACAATTTATCACAATTTTATTGTAATCTTCCGCAAAACCTAAAATTTTATTTAGCGGTATTACAGCACTAAAACAACCATCACTTTTAAATCCGTTTAAGTTCCAACCCCACAAGGTAGCCATTTTATTTTCCGCTTCGTTTAGCGACACATATGATTTTATTGTTGCCGTAATTCCAGAATTTTTGATACGATCTATTTCAATACCATTTATTTCGTACCTGATGTCTTGAAACAAGAACATAATAGGGTTATTACTGAACTTAACAGGCTTCTCAATCTGTTTTCCGTCTTTGCCGAAGAGCTTTGCTTGACCCTCAATGTAAATTGAACTGGCTGATGGGAGCACGTATATGTCTTGCTGGTGTATGGGGATTCTGATTTCATCATTTTCTCGAAAGCAGTTATTGTAGGGATTATAAGAATGAACTTCATAACTTTCAATTGAAGTATCGAAGTGTGGTAAATCATTAATTTGTAGTAGATTCATACTTTAAAACCTAAAGCTTTAAGGAAATCTATATTTGCTTTAGTCAACTTCTTCACTTTTTTTCTACGTCTATGCACCTTAGCGGTTGTAGAAGCAATAAGGCGTTTTATATTGACTGGAGGATTTATATTATATAATATCATATTGTTTTTCTTAAATGAAGACGTAGTTGAATATTTTCTATAGGGTTAACGCAATAACCAAACTGGTCAACAATCTTGACGAATATAGAAGATATTGTATTTTTGTTCACTGGAAAATAAATTACGCTTTGCGGTATTTCTATGTATTGATGCCCTGTGGTAGTGTTACATACAAATTCATGAATAATATGTGTTGGTAATCCGTCAGAGTAGGATCCGTATATTAAATCACACTCAATTTTTATTACCCGCGGAGTGTCATTATTTTTGTTATAATGTACTTTTGTTATTGAGTTTATTATTGAAACATATAGCAACCCGCATTCATATTGCCCAGACAATATTAGAGGTGGTTGAAAATACGATTCTAATTCTGATGTTTTTCCAGAGATGGTCACTGTTACAGACATGCTTATATACTGACCACTTTGGATTGTGCCGTTTTATTTTATTCGATATCTATACCAAAACTGTCTTAAGAAGTTTAAACAAAGATGTCCGCAATTGTAAGGATGATCACCTTGAAGATTTTCATAATTATAGTTTATTTTAGTACCTAAATATTTTATAAATTCTTTTGGGGGCTTAAGATTGCCATAACTGTCAAAATATTCAATAAAGTCATTGTATTTTGCATAGGCTACCCAATGCGAGCCCGGATTTTCAGAGCTATCTAAATTAATAATTCCACATTCTTTTTTTAAAGGGTAATTAGGGAGCTCATCTCTCATAAAAACACCTCTAAAATAAGGAATCATTTGTCCATATTTTAAAATGTCTAAGTTATTCAAGGCTCGTTTGGGTAGCCGATAGTTTAGTTTTTTGCTTTTGATATGTAAATACCAAGTCCATCCTTATGAGGTTTAAGATGTAGCCCCTTTCCAATACATAGAGCCTCCATTTTTTCATTGTGTCTCCTCGATTCCTCATACAACTTTTTAGCCATCTTGAATTCGTTGATCGTTTTTGCAATACCGGCTGCCCCGCCTGCTAAAGCTCCTGCCGCCGATAATCCCGCGAATATAGGAATCAAAGGTAATACTCCACCAGTTTTCGGTATAGGAATAACGCGAGGGAGTTGAATGGATGAATCATTTGCTAAATTTCTGACAGCAGCCATTGCTAATTCTATCGCTGCTTTCTTGCATCTTGGTTTTAACTTTTTCATATGTTTTTTCGTAACAGTAATGAGATTTTTAAATTTTTTCTTAAGCAGTTTTCCAGAATTGTTGCTTTTTGAAGGGTTGTGGCTACGAGGTTTTAAACCAGCACCAGTTTTAATTTTTGCTAACATAGCATTGCTCACTAGATGAGCAGCTATTTTTTCTCCTTCACTAGCATCAGAGGCAACTATACGTTTTTTCGCCATTTTGAACAAAACGATATCTGCCTTGTGTCGATCCTTCAGGTTTGATGACTTGTTATATGCAATATCGTGTTCTTTACAATATTCGTCTAATTTATTTACACCTTTATCTCCACGAGCTAGTCGTTTAATTAATTTTGTACCAGGTCCACAGTATTGGTATCCAGGTAAATGTAATTCAAATGGTAAATGATTTATAAGCCAATTGAGAAGACTGTTCTCTCCAACACACATAATAAGAATGAATAATTAATGATTAAATACTTAATAAATATACATGAGAATCAATTTTAATCATTAACTGTTAATTTTTCTCTTACAAAACGTTTGACTTTTCTATCCAGCTATTTTCAACAGAAGATAATCCCAACCACTTGACGAAAACTTTATTTCCTTTTCTTTTAAGAACTTTCTCAACTAAATATATATTGGGATGCTTTGTTTTTTGTAGTTCTTGTTCATAAAATGCTCCTAAAATAGGTTGACCTCTGAGAGTATCTTCAATTAAGTAGGTGACAGGAGATGTATTTCGTTTGAATCGGATTTTAAATATTTCTGTTGACCAATTGGGAGTGTATCCTTTTTCAAATGTACCTTTGTATTTACTTATACGAACATAATCACCCATTTTGAACTTGCTTTTAACTGTATTTTTTTTTATCAACCTGTCGTATCTTTCCAGTATTCTTTTTTTATTTACATCATCCACATTGGCAGGGATTTCATCAATTGTACGATGGTGAGTATGGTTATAACTATAGGTTACATCGTTTAGGGTGTTATTTATCCAATTATAACTACCTTTTAAACTAAACTCTTTGTACAATTTAGATTTTATTGTTCTAATGAATCTCTCAACTATTGATGCTTTTTTCGATGAAAATGTTGAATAATGATTAATATTATAAACTTGCATAAGATTTTGAAATGCATTATTATAAAACTCTGTCCCATTGTCAGTTTGTAAGTTCTTAGGAATACGGTCACTATTTAGCAAAATTTTAAAAGCTTTGTATACATCTTCTTTGTTTTTACTTTTTAAAGGAAATGTCCAAGCATATTTCGAAAATGTATCAATAACAGCGAGAATAAATCTATACTTTTTATTTTCCTTTGAAATAGATTGCATATCAATTAAGTCTGCTTGCCATAGGTCATCGATATCTTTCATAATAACGCTTCGTCTCGGAAAGTTCACTCTCGCATTTTTATGTATTTCATTCACTACATCGACTTTGCTCATGCTTAGAATTTTTCTGTCCCTATATTCCAATTATTATCTTTTTTGAGTTTAAATTTTTTACGACTGTTTTATTCGTAACTTTTATTTTTAACTGAAGTAGGCATTCAATTACAAAATTAAAATTATTACATATACCAAATTTCACAATATTCATGCAGAATGTATCTGTGATACTGAATCAAAGGCTTTATGTTGTCAGTATTTATTTCTTAATTATATCAGCTTCTCTTAATTCTTCTATTATCGATAAAATTTCATTATCATGATTTGTATTACCTGCATCTCTTGAAGCTACTAATAGTTTTAATCTCTCAACCAATTCATTGGGATCGTCCCAATATACCAAGTCAGTGTTCACTCTATATTTTTTAAGCTTCGGTAATGCGCCCCCAATTTTGTTCTCATTATTTTCTGTTGCGGTCAAAGAAAATAATGGTTTGATTATTTCTCGATATTTAACTCCTTTGTCGCCTCTTATTTGACCCCCTACATTAAAATCTCTTTTATGTGCGTTTGTGCAAAGTAAGATATCTTTATATAAAAATTTATCTATGTTTGTTATTAACTTTAAATCAGGTTTCTTTCGAAGTAACAGTTCTTGAAGTCCTGGAGTAAAGTCATAAGTTTTGCCTCCAATCGTAATCTTAACTAAACCTGCATTATTATCAGAACTCTCAATTTTAGAAAAAGATACTTCAGAGTTACCCATCATTAAAGTTTTGTTTTCGGTTCTTATTCCAAATGGTACATTTACACCATCGTACATACCATAAATATCTGCTTTTTCTAATGAGATTTCTAAAACATTTTTCTCTTCACTTTTAGGAGAGCTCACTGCATTTATATCAGCATCGTAAAAATCGTCACACCTTGTAGAAGAGCCTGCAATACTTTCGTCTGACTCTATTCCCGCAGAACTTAGTGATAAGTCTTTTTCATGATTAATGTTTTCTAAAAATCTATTCGTATTCACAAGAGTTTTGAGGGGGTCCGAAACAGGTTTAAGCATTTTATCAAGAGATAAGTTAATTTCGTGCTCCTGATTTTTCATTTGTTTTAATTTACGTTTTATAGAGTCAACGGACTTCATTAATTCCATTTTAATATTTTGCTCCATGTTATTTTATAACACTGAAACCATCTGAGGTAGTAGTAATACTGAATTTAATTTATGAATGCCAACAATTTATAACTTTATTCAAAATGAAAAAAATATATCCAGATTTTTTCTGTATCTTCCATTGTTTAATGGTGAATCCTTGCTAATACTAATAAAATTATGTGGCTCACTCCAAACTGTATTACAAATATTTTTGAATTGATTCCATGACATGTCAGAACTCACATGTTCTTCGTAAATATGCTTCAAGTTTACATCATCTTGTTTAAATATTATTAGAAAATTAGCATTGTCACGTATCAATTGTTTCGGAATTTTCGAATAAGTTTGTGATAAATAAAAGCAATCGATTTGCTTATGTCTACCCATGCAAAAATAATTGCGAATATTTATTTGATTCTCACAAGCAACGTCATCAAAAATAAATACGGAATTGCTTAAAGCTTCACTTGGTGCAATTACATCTTTATCATGACTAAACTCATAAAACTTAATCATAGGGACTCTTCTTATTATTTCACGTAAGAAACAATATTTTGGTTGAAAATTAGTTTTTGAATAAAGGTAGAGATTTTGAAATTTAAGCCCATTTTCATGTAATAGCAAACTTATCATAACATTAGTTTTGCCACAGTTTGATGGACCACATATTATACAGCGAATTGTATTTGGCAATAATAGGCTGTGTCTGACCTGGCGAATAGAGTCATGGAAATGTATGTTATTGATATTTAATTTTATAGGCTGTTTGATCAGCTTCATTTCACTTATACTTATAGTTTTATTTAATCTTCACATGTATTTTATATAGTTTGTGGGTCGGCACTCAATCCACACTAGAATATTGTTACCATGAATATTTCAAATACAGTGTATTGTCTTTGGTCAGTTTTCCCTATAACGATACTTCTTACTTATCCAAGTTTGTGTTTACATCTATCGTGAAATGATATTCGTTGGGGTATTTATATGATTTATAAACATAACAGACAATTGGAAAGACAGACATAAGAAGTAAAATATATATTTATTAGTTTATTAAATACATTTCATGGGTATACAAATTTTACGACAAAACTTATCATACTACAATTTACAAATTGTACCATAGCGATATACATTATAAAATACAATTGTTTTAACAAATGAAATCACAATGACCCCAAGGTGTGGTGTCTATTTGATTTGGTTGAACTAGTCTTTTGTCGTCTATTCTATTTAAAATAACTTTATTGATTTCTTGCGAATATAGTACATGTTTGCTTGATTTTATCATATGCATCTTTGATTTTAAAGTAATGTTTTTAAACAAAACTTTCTTATAGTCAGATATTCTCAAGTTTTTTGTAATAGGCTTTGACACACCTTTGGCTTTGTTAATCTGTGCTTTTACTGACTTAATACAATACAATTTTGCCCTCAAGCCAATAAATTCGGTTATCACATCACCACCTAATTCATCTTTAAACAAACCAGGAATTTTAGCATTTAATTTAGGTAAACAATAAGGATTATTAATATCAAAATTACTGCTATCGAATTTCAGTATATTATCTTTCATATCTTTATAAAAGTTTTGTGTGTATAAAAGGTATAACAAACTGTCAGTATCGGTATAACACAATTTAGCTTTTTCACCATATTTATTTTTTATAAAGTCATAGTGAAAATTATATACATGTTGTTTAGCATATTCCAATACGGCAAATCCTATATAAATAGGTCTATCTAAAACAAGTTTTTCAGGATTCAATGTAACAGCAATAAAATCTTCACTAAAAACACAAATACTTTTTAAATTTGGTTTTGTAATCAGTTTCTCTGCACCTATTTTTTTATTTGTTCTATTATTGTTATCACTCCACTTAGTCACCAATTTCACATCAACCTGCTTTCGTTTATTTTCGATAGTTTTTCCAAATATCGAATTATTTAAAAGTTTAAAGAAGTCTCTTTCAAATGATGTTATGGCTGATTGTCTTAATTGAGTATTTAAGTCTACATACTTCTTCAAAAAGCTTTCTTGTTTAAATTGGAGTATACGATGAATTTTTTTCAAAACAAGTCCATTTTTTATACATTCTTTCAAATATACATAATGGATAACATAGTTATACTTGTCATACAAATTTGCAATCAATTTTTCTGTCTTTCCTCCTATGGGTACGAACTTTTCTGGAGCGAAAGGCAAATCACTATGTATGTTATGTAAATGATCAGGGTATGCGATATCTACATCTAAAATGTAGCCATACTCAGCATCATCAGAAATATTAGATAGACAAAAATTTTCTATCTCGGAATTTGTCATGAATTTAAAATCTGATATAGGTAACTTTTTCGTCATTGCATATCCATAAAGATTATTACAATCAAGATATACTAAAAATGTTGACGGTTTAGAATCATCAAAATGAGGTGTATAAATATTATTGGCTTTAGCATATCGGTGAGAGCACTGTGCTAAGCCACCGCGTATTCCTTTTTCTATCATATTATACATTTCTAAATCGTGAATCAATTCTAACTGAACACCTGTGTAAAGCAGCATAGCATCCCAACTTAACCCAGGTGAACTTACATAGTATGCAGGATCCAGATTATAATGCTGAAGACATATTTTTCTAAAATTTTCAAATATATCGCATAATAATAATACATCACACTTTAAGTATAAATCAGTATATTCGCCAAGACTACTAATGTTAAAGTTATTCCAAATATTTTGGGCATGTTCATATTCACTATCAGTGATATGTTTCATTTGCAAGCTGTTGTAAAAATAATGTTTCGGAGGTAGTTGTGGTTCATCATATTTCTGCCATGAATCTATATATTCATATGGATATATTCCTTTTCGCTGCATTAATTCGAACTTTTTGCTATCAGGAAAATGTATTCTTAAATTTAAAAAATCACGATCTATTAAACTTTTACTTAGATTATCGAGACTGGTGCTAAGAAATTGAAATGAATCTATGAATTTAATTTGTAAAGGCTTATATTTATCAGTTTTAAGGATTTTTGTAATGGATAAATATTTTTCTTTTGTTTTTGGAATTATTTTTATTTCACCATCATATTTTGATAATTCTTTGATAAATATGTGGGAATCATAACCTGATAAATTATGAAATATCACAGGTATGAATGAACAAACTTTATAAATTAAATTACACTGTGAATGAGCAGCACCTCTATATTCTGATGTGATATGATCATGATCACATACTTTGTCATCAAATAATAGATTTTTACAAATGTGACATCTGTCAGCATTATGGTAATTACTAATTTGTTCTGGAGTCAGGGGTTTCATAGCATTTTCAGTTATTAAAATGTTATGTATTAACTTTGTTTCTTCAATTAATTTCTTAACAAATACTTGTACACAGTCGGCTCCTCGATAACTTACAAATTTATTTAGGCTGTTATCATGTGAACAACAAATATAAAATGCAAAACATGAAGGTTGGTGCAATTTATTTCTTACAGTATTTTTATTGGTATTTGTTTCATTAAAATTGTGCAATATACTTTCAAAATCAGCGTATATAACAAAATTGATTTTTTGCTGTCTCTCAAAATGTTTAAATTGTAACGTGCTGTATTTATCTGGTAATAATGTTATAATTTTCGAGCATGTATGAGAGTTGTACTTCATTTGACTAGTAAAAAATTGCAAACATGTTTCACACAAATGCATTCGACCTTTATGGCTGGAAACTTGACGTCTCACTAAACGTAAAAGGTCTTTTATAAAACAATAGTGAGCTCTATTATCTTTCTCGAAATATAATAAATTAATATGTTTATTTTTCTTAAAACTTGTTACATAAAGAGGACCAGTTACTTTATGATATTTATTCAATCCATAAATATTAATACTCAAATGATTATTATTATTTTCAAACAATTTAACGTCTTTTATGGTTGGTGGGAATGACATACCTTTTATATTAAATACTGAACTAAAATGCGGATAAGAGCTTGTCCTACAGACATTATTTTTTGCAGGAAATAATGCTGCTAAGATGCTCCATAAAAAACAATATTCATCATTATTATTAATATTTATACAGCTCTTAGTATTTGTAATAACAGCAGGTAAATCTATATAAGACCCACCTCTCATCGGAGAATATTTATTTATATTTATTTCTAAATGACTTAGTGATGTGAATGACCATCCAGATTCACAATGCTCAAATTCAGTTAATTTCATCTTAAAAATCTCTTTTAAATTTAGGTAAATGTTATTCAAATCAGTACTTTCATATATAACTTCGTATTTTGTATTAAAGGACTTCAACTGCTGCTCACCCGATTTAGGTAAAACAAAGTAAGCAAACAGCTCAAAGTTCATTTTAATACATGTATGTTTCAATAGCGATAACTCAATTATTTTATAAACATCGTCTCGCTTACCATCTAAGAACGCCTCTGGAAGGAGGTACTCGACTTCTTTGGATGGGTTTAAGCGATAAGTCATTATTCTGTTTTTAAATGCTGTAGCTATTATGTCAATATGTTCAAACTCAGACTTTATCAAACAATTCGATTTATGGATATTAGTTCGTTTATGATATCTGTATTCATGTATAGGTATCTCAATTTTACATTTATCACAATTGATATAACTTGGTGGTGACTCAGTAGAGGGGGATAAAACTGAAAAGAGAAAAAATTATACATGGTATAATATATCCATTTAATTAAACAAAATTACATTTAAAATACATAGGTAGTTATTATAGTTTATAGTAGCCTTATGGTAAGAGTTAGATATAGTTTCATGATTAATATACGGATTATACATAGCAGTTATCTCTAGATCTACTTATATAACCACTTTACTGGTATGAGCTTATAAAAGTGGGTGTACAATTATTAAATTCATTCCCGGTCTCCTTGACAAATTCGCTTAAATGCTTCCAGGACTTGGACTCTGTATTACTTTTATTTTTAATAGTAATTATTGAATGTCGCCATCGATTGATCGGTAGAACCCGCTCGATTTCCTCGCTTTCATAAATTTTTAGTTCTATGTAATAATTTCCTGATTTTACTTCGTCTATTTGACGTGAAAACCCATTAGCTAGCCTACGCGTCATGTATGAGTAGATAGGTGCAGGTTTTTTACCAGCGCTGCAAATAGGTTGACCATCATTGCTATCCGCACCAAACAGGTCACAGACCGTCGCTCTCGACTTCAGTTTCTTGGTTCCCGTTGGCTGAGTGTCCGAAGGCTGACTGGTTGATGCCTTCTCTGCCATCTTTCGCTTATTTTTGCTAATCTTGACTGGGACGTTAACTTCCGACTCATCTGAAGACGGGAACAACTGATCAGCCATTTGCTTGGACCTGAAAATAGAGACAACTTTATAAATAAACGGTAAAAAAAGGACGAATAGTTTAAGTTTCGCTTTGTTACTTTATAGAGATTATTTGTTAATCATTGAGTAGCAAAATCATTGAAATGATTGAATAGTTGAATTATTGTAATAATAATATCTTGGGACACCTCATACAACGTCATCTGATTTTAAGAGTTGAATCACTGAATAGTGGAATGATTGAATAGTATTCATATTAAGTTTTTACATATAAAATGACATACATAAATTAAAGTCACTTACATTTTTATATAGAAGATCTGGTAGGTACGTAAACTTGTAAACACTGGTAAGCTCGTTAGCCCGTGATGACTGGTACTCTGGGTTGATTGTTTTGTGGCGAAACTTTGGTGGGCAGGCTCTTAAATAGTGATAAATCTACGTCATAGTATCCCGAATATGGAATAGGGGCACGTGGCGGTAAAATCCTGTGTCAGATCACTGCACCCAAATATGATTTGCTTATAATCAATATTATATTACTTACCTACATAGCACTTTTATAAGGATTGGTACTCACTATGGCAATCTGAGCGCAACAGTTCAGATACGAACAATATATCAGTACAAAAGAACGACTTATGCATTGTTACATTACAAGTAACTGCTGTCAGTCTGTGCTCACCCTAATATTTAACCGACCATTTAAAGAATGGCAAATTATATGTAGCATTTATTAAACTGTAATATTCATGTTCGTTTTTTGTTTTATACGTAAAGTATTAAAAAATGTTGGGTACACTTACGTGAAGTTATTATACATATTTAGGCCATAATATACATAGACTATACATAGTTAATTTATAATTATTATGTGATAACCGCACCTTGAATTCGATGCTGATGGATATACTTAGTACCTGCTTAATATAAACATATTGTTTATGCCCATATAAGGCACTAAGTATACATCCCTGACAAACCGATGGAGAGAACCGAAAAGTGATGTTGATGATGAATGTTTCTGTTAGTACCTTCCATTGCTAAAGTTCAACACAAATAATACATTATAATAATAAAAGCAGGTGAATCTAAATGTATTAGTAGTATGCGAATACTATGATGGTTTGATACTTAAATATCGCGAGATCAGCGTTTCTTCAATCACTTTTAAAGCATTTTTGTTGTTGTTACACGTGTGACATACAACTAATATGATATGACTATGCTTGTTAAATCATTTCGATGGATTGTATGAAAAAAAATCAATGAACAAACACATAGTAGTATTTATTATAGTCATGCATATTTTTAGTAAACAATGAAGTGTTGGGTGACATGAAGTCATGCGGTTTCAATTGCATCTACCATTTATGGTGGAAATCGGGAGATGAAATAAAAGCGTTCTATTTTGAACCTTATTACAAACAAAACTAAAAATATCAATTAAGTATAAATAGATAAAATTATAATTTTTCTCTTCAATTCGAATATTTGCACCTGACCTGTAGAGCGTTCACACCAAAATGTCGGTAAGTAATAATTTATTTAATTTATTTATCAATTATTTAAATACTAGAATATTACCACATTTATATTATGCATTTGATTATTTATTGTGTGATTGTGTGTAGTAAAAGAAACTTATGTTTAACCTATAATTTAATTGTACAGCGAAGCTTAGGATCCGAACGTTGGTTATTAAATTAAATATCTATGCCAAATTTTGTATCAAATAGCTATTGAATAGTAAATAATTTAAGCACGATTTTTTTCAGGACAATGAAGATCTCTTCAATTTTATTCCCGAGAATCAACCAACTATTCAAAAATCTGGGCAGAAAACACTGGGTCTTGCTCGAAAGAGAGCAAATACTGAACAATTTTATCAATTTATAAAGAAACCGGTCACCCGAGGAACGAAAATAATTAAAATAGAAATTTACGATGCGGACAGTTTCCCGAAATCAAGAGAGTTGTTATGTGATTGTGAAGCTGAAATATGTGCTCAGCATGTTGTAAAAACTATATTATTTGATGACATTTATACTAGTACTAGAGAACTGATAACTAAAATACAGGATGATATGGAAACAAAGCTATAATAATTATTATTATTTACTGAATATATTATATGTACCTAATAACTAATAAGTAATGAAATTGTTTAATTTATATCAATAATAAACGAATTTAAATAAATCGTCTTTTTCTTTCTATCAATAGGTATAAGACAAACCCATATTGTAGCTAATTAAGGTAGCAGAGTACAATACGCAATTTTAGCATTAAGCAGGCACGTGTAAATGCGAAACCCTTAGTTGTCATTTATGTACGAGGTATAATACGTACCCGATACAAAGTAGTGTCAATCATTTAGGTTTACATTGAATACGACCATTTTAAATATTACAGGGTATTATTTCACTGTTGGTTTATAAGCCAAGACATATTGGTTAGCAATCATTACTGTCTCGTGCTGATATAATATATGGCTTACTACCATTGCCCAGCTTCTGGTTTTCAGCTAAAATCGAGATAGTAATTAATAATAAACCATTTATTTCAGGCATCAAAGATAC
>CAMAOI020000011.1:0-66000 GCA_945859575.2 Herminia tarsipennalis
ATGTTAATAGATGAGAGTTTATATTCAGTAAACGATTTCTTAAAGAAATTCTGCTCTCGTTATATCATTTTAGAAACGCATTGTAAGTTGAATGATAAAGATGTTTATTAAGGGCTTAGATTTAATTTAATTTTGTGAGTGCCTCATAAGTTTAATATTGTTGTTTTTTTTTATTGTAAGTTTAAAACTGCATTTTTTTTAAATTTTCAATTTGCATGCTATTTTTTTAAGGCGAAATGTGTCTCGTTCAATTATTTTATTTAATACCATCCTTATGTAAACCACATTTTATGCAAATAAAGGATTTATGATTATGATTATGATTATGATTATGACCCGTGGGTGTAATTGGCACCAAGTGGTCAAACACTTGACGGGATAAATTGTTATTATAATGCAGACGGTCTGTAATGAGAATAAACCTGGCCACTTTATTGTCTCAAGAATTTACATTGCCAATTTTTGTTTTATAACTTACTAGTTAGCTAGGCATGTATTTTGTGACTAGGTCACTAATATTCTTACGGCCTTAAACAATCGGCAATTAGATCCAAATTTTCAAGAATGACTTCTAATTCTTCTAATTAAGTGCATCCACAATATCCCCAGCTACATAACCCATTACATAGAAGCTCCGCTGTACTACGAGCAGTACCAGCTCGCGATCCAGCGGCGCGGGCGCACGCCGCCGTTCTACGACCAGCTCATCTACTCCGGCGCCATGATGCTCATCAACTCGCAGCCGACCCTCGGACAAAACCTGCCGCTGCCCAACAACGCCAAGTACGTCGGAGTACATCATGTGGGAAGTGGCGAACCTTTGACAAAGGTAAGTGATTTGTGCAAGACATAGGATCGACTGTAACCTAGTGTGAAAGTTAAAAAAGTAAAAACAGCTATTTAGCTACTACTAAGTACTACGAGGGTCAAACTGAAAGTTCTTAGAACTGGCCACTTATAAACTATATAATAAAAAAATAATTCTAAAATTTAAAAATATAACTCTTTGCCAATATTACTGAGTACATATTTCATTCATTTGTCATTTGTTTTACGATTTGGCGGCAAATTGAAAATTGTCTGTGTCACGTCAACATGAATTTAACACGAGAAAATTTTCGTGCAATGATTTTTTATGACTTTTGATGTCATTTAAGTCAACAAGAAAGTTATGATAGACTACGATTGGCCTTTCACGATAAAGCCCCATCTCGTGCGACTGTTTACAACTGGTTTAATGAGTTTAAACGTGGTCGCACTAATCTCACTGATGATTTACGTGAGGGACGGCCTTCTACGGCGACGACTGAAGATAACATCTGTGTTGTGCGGCGTATGATAGAGACTGACAAAAGAGTGACCTATCAGCAGATTCGGACAAGCTTAGGCATCGGTATGAGTCAAGTGCACAAAATCCTCCACGAACATTTAGCGGTCAGGAAGCTTTGCGCCCGGTGGATACCTCATAATTTGACTGAGGCTCAAAAACTCCATCGTGTGGACTGGTGCCGTAAAATGATTGAAAGATTTAACGGAGGTGACTCAAATGCTGTGTTCGACATACTAACAGGTGACGAAAGCTGGATTTACTGTTATGATCCTGAAACCAAAAGACAATCTGCTCAGTGGGTGTTTCCTTTCGAGGAGTTGCCAACTAAAGTGAAAAGAGATCGAAGTGCGGGAAAAAAAATGGTGGCCTCGTTCTTTGGAAGGATAGGTCATTTCGCAACAATTGTGTTAGAGGATCAAAAAACAGTTTCTGCAGAATGGTACACTACCAATTGTTTGCCACTTGTCTTGGAAAAAGTTCGAGAGAAACGACCTCGCAGTAGGATCCTCCTTCACCACGACAATGCCTCGTCGCACACCGCCAAGCGAACGATCGACTATTTGGCGACATCAAACGTTGAATTACTGGGTCACCCGCCGTATAGCCCCGACCTCGCGCCTTGTGATTTTTATTTATTTCCAAAAATTAAAGAAAAACTTAAAGGAAAGCGGTTTATGAATGCTGAAGAAGCGGTGTCTGCGTATCGCGATGCCATTGAAGAGACCCCTAAGAACGAGTGGGCAAAGTGCTTTTCCCAGTGGTTCCATCGCATGCAGCGGTGTATTGACGTGAATGGACAATATTTTGAAAAGATATAATAAAACTAATAACTGGCTAATGTAATCAGTTTTTGATTTTCTAAGAACTTTCAGTTTGACCCTCGTATGAAGTTAATTATTACTACTAAGTAACATGAAGTTAATTAAAATTATGGCAGTCATATAATATACTAGCTGTCCCACGCAACTTCGTCTGCATAAATTTTCCCCGTTTTAGGCAACTTTCCCTTATTGCTCCTCCGCTCCTATTGGTCGTAGCGTGATCTTATATAGCCTATAGCCTTCCTCGATAAATAGGCTATCCAACAGTGAAAGAATTTTGCAATTCGGATCAGTAGTTCCTGAGATTACCGCTTTCAAACAAACAAACTCTTCAGCTTTATAATATTAGATGTATAGATTAGGCCGTCAGTCATGTGTCCTACTTTTTCTGATCATCGTCTCGAAGTATGTATAGAGAAAGTGCATATTGTAGAGCCTCTATATATTATTAAAATATATTTATATTATATATATTATTTAAAAAAAAAACATGGTGTCAAAATAAGAGGTCAAGCAAAGCAAGAAAATTCTCAATTTCTATACCACCCACGTATTCAGGAGAAAATAGATGTAAGTATTATCTACCAGCTAACTATAGCAGTTATGCTACGAGGGCCAACGAATCAGTCCCTACTAATATATAGCGGATATCTGAACAAAAATATCACATACTGACGTCCTTGCGTATTTTCGGACACCATTAGTATCACTATATACTGGAGTGATGGTTATTAATATACCTACATATGTATAGGTACCGGCGTTTCACTGACGGTGTATTTCCACACTTTACTCACATTTCAATGAAATATATAACAGAAATAAACAATTGATTGAGCATTTGATGAGCCGTGACCCCGTTTTGTTCAGAGCTCAACGTTTTATGCTCCAGTGGGGCACTGGGTGAGACTCTCATAAAATGATTTTAGTATGTATGTAGACCAAATATATATACACGTGTTTTACTTACTGAAACTTTTCCATAATACCCATGAACTAGACCACTAACCGCCATTAGTCCAATGTAAATATTTAAAGTAGTGTAAATGAAGAAATGACGTGATTAGTGGTTAGTGACCCTGACTGCTAAGCCAGAGGTCATGGGTTCGATTCCCCTTTCTAGGATAAATCTTTGTGTAATGAGCAGGATTATTTAATTGGTGTCTGGATGCAATTTATTTATAACGAGCTGTCCTTGCGAACTTCGTACCGCCCCGTTATTTTCTTTATTTATTTTCCTTAATAATCTTTTACAGAGTATTAGGAAACTAATAAAAAAGAATGAATAAAATCGGTAAAGTCGTTCTCTAGTTATCTCGTCACCAAGGGAAATAGGGATTCATTTTTACCCGACTGCGCGACGCATAAGAGGGTAATGTGTTTAAAAAAAAAGATGGAAACAAGATAACCTTAAATCATGTAGTCGGAGGCATTTTAGTAAATTTATCTTCGTTCAGATTTAAGGTTATCTTGTTATCATCTTTTTATTAGCAAATAGGTTTTTACTTGTAAGTTTTATTTTTATAAATTTTTATACAGATTATCTTACTTTATGGTCTAACAGCAGTAACGTTATTGAGTCACGCACCCTTCAGGCCTATAGACAGGCACTTACTTATTACAAAAAAGTCGTTCTCTAGTTATCTCGTGACCAAGGGAAATATGGATTCATTTTTAACCTCCTTTGCATCGCGCAGTCGGGTAAATAGGAGTCACATTACCTATTATTGTGGTTAATTGTTGAAACTTCTGTACTAATTACGTTCGCTTCATCGAGTTATTGTTTATGTAAGAGTTCCTGTGGTAATTTGAATATTCATATTGTTTACATAATTTTCCCTTGACTGGTCTTGGAAAGCGTGACGACCAATCATAACTTTGTAGTAAAACGCACAAAAAGTTGCTTCATGCCCTGGAGAGAACGCCGGTAACGTGTTAACGGTTCCCGGCTATCATGGACAGTTATAAAACTTATAAAGCAGTACAGTGCAGGAAGTTAGTAGTTACCTTAAAGATCAACACAAAAACACACAAAGGCTAAAACTGATAGTAAAAAAAATATTCACGTCCTAAGCAGCAACTTCTCGTCATGAATATATTTAAAGTCCTAATCGATCATAATACACTTAGATTCTAATCGATCATCGAATTTGCACTTTGGTGCATTGGCAGTGGGGTGCTTTCGCGTTACTCTCACGTATATGTTACTAATTTAACTTTAGTTACTTCGCTGGTTGCTCATTGGTATATTTTTAGGATAATTCCGGCTCTATGGCAGGAATCAGCATCTTTAGAAATATAAAACTAACGGATACCATGTACGCCGCCGCACGGGACTTAAAGCCACAACGGCATCTAAAGTAGTTTACATATTTGCACGCTATAACGAGATACAACGAATAAATATTTATTTTGTTTGACTATTTGATTTATAAATAAACATAATTAACAATATTACACGCAGGAACTGCAGGCCATACTGGACATCTGTAAACACGGCGTGATCTACGTAAACTTTGGCTCTACCATCAACGAGGAGCTGCCTCGGGAGACACTGGAGCAACTCCTCGGGGTGTTCAGGCAGCTGGAGCAGGCCATTTTGTGGAAGTACGGAGATAAGTTGGATAATGTGCCAGCTAACGTTCATGTGGTAGAATGGGCACCCCAGCAAGCCATATTAAGTAAGTGACAAACTAATGTGTGCACATTACAGACACTCATGCATGAGAAAAAAATCTGAATCCGAAGACTAGGTTGGGTTGCATGTTCCCTTAATGTAAACTTTGAGAAAAATATTTAAGAAATATATAAAGTAATTGAGACATAAACGGCAATCCGGCATTTTGTCAATTCACGTATTTAAAGCAGTACAGTTGCAGTTAAGTTTCGATTAAAAAACGGGCATTTTTGTATTCTTGTAACTTTAGGATATAAATGCGTGAATTGGCCTCCTGGTTTGCAAATATTAACGTCTTATTGTGAAGGATAGCGATAGGGCAGCTACTTCGTAGATTTTAAATCATATGGAAGAAACCAGTATGTTGTGTGTGAACAATAACGGCAGTAAAGAAAAGTAATGTAAAGGATATACCTAACAAAAAATGTAAGTTAAAGCTAAATTAGATTAGACTAAAGAACATTTGTGACATGTTTTTAGCAGTTGATGTAATTTATCAGAAAGCGTGGTGTCTGATTACTTCGCTAATGTTGTAGACTCAATTCACTTTATGAAACAGGTCGAGGCGGCTGGGTTTATTCAGACTGTATCCTTGTTTATACCCTGACCTTAATATAACTGTAAGTTTGACACACAATGGCTGTCTTCATGTGGCATCGTCATCCAAATAGTTTAATCGGGATGGTTCTTAGTTATCTTTACGTTTCCACGGCAGGGGCACAGGCTGCCTCTCTTAGAAAGTGAATTGACTGTAATTTTGAATTTGAATTTCGCCATGAGGACACACTATGTCACACCATGTCTTCATTTTTTAGAGTTCCGTAGCCTGACCTATAGTTTCGTCATGTATGTCTGTCTGTCCGTCCGTATTTCACAGGCTGTTTACTTAAAGATTAAATAGTGAATATTGATTAAATTTGGCAAAAAGATGTCTTGTAGTAGCCGCTACTTAGTTTGATAGCTAAATAATTTAGGGGGGTCACTTCGTATATGTAACAGAAGCTGCAATTTTTTCGAGCTAACTTCAAATTGTGGCACATCATTGGACAGGTCTTTTTAAATCATTTCAAGGTTTCTAATAATTGAGTTATTGCCGAAAAACTGCGTTTCTTAACAAAAGGTGCCATGAACATAACGTCTTCTGCGGGTGCAATAACTCAAATCGGATTTTTTCATAAGGCAACAGCTCCGGAACCCTACACTGGGCATGGTCTGACATACTCTTGGTTACAGAATAGCCAGATTCATCACAATGTTTGTCATCACCCTTTTAAGCAGTGATGATGAAACAAAATACACAAAGTTCACCTATGTTGCTTTTCTGAAAATAATCATTGATCAGTTATGCAATGAACACAAAAGCTTATGTAAATAGTACCTTCGCTTTCAGAGCACCCAAATACAATAATGATGATCAGTCACGCAAGCCACCTCGCCTATATGGAAGCCATGTTCTATGGGGTGCCTCTCGTCGGCATTCCGGTGTTCGGAGACCAGCTGATGACCATGGACATAACCGCAGCCAAGGGCAGAGGCGTCAAAGTGCACTACACGGAGAAATTAGCGTTCAAAATGAAAGAAGCCGTCTATGAAGTTCTTGGGAATTCCACGTGAGTTCAAGTAATCTCAAACTCAAATAAATTTTACTGAAAATATAGAGTGCTTTGAATGAAACAGAGCATATATATTAGTAGAAAGTTTTACCTACTTAATTGTTTATTTACAAGTAAACCGAGTACATAAAATGGTTTAATACAACCAGTTTTAAGAAAAATAAATAGGTTTGTTAAATTAAGTAGTTAAAATTCAAAATGTTTTATTCACTTATTCTTTTATATATTTATATTCGTTAAGCCGGAGAAAAGAACATGCCTATAAAAACTCGCGGCCACTCTTTTCAAATTGCCAATTTTACAATGTTTGAATGTTTATAAACTAAATATGGGGGTTCGATACTGTGACTAATATAGTATACACCATATTAAAGTACTGATGCAAATTATATTATTAACCAACATGAGATAAACTAAAATCGGCCCAGCTCCTACTATATTTTACCCACTAAGGGTACAATATAGTAGGAGCATCTACTTACAACGTAGGTAAAAAGTAGATGCGCCTACTATGTCGGGTCTATACCCACTAAGGTTGATTTTAGTTTATCTCATGTTCCAACTAACAATAATAAAAGTCTAACAATAATAACCTATTCTAAGTATACAAAGCCTAAATAAGCTGACCCTAGTCAAATCAATATTAGTTGAAATCGTATTCAAACTAATGTACCTACAGACATTATTCAATTAGATTTTAATAGGAAGGATATACGCCTGGGAATATCATATTACAAAAGTAACCAACAAGATTTATTATACAAATAAAAGTAGCACATCTCGTATCAGCACAGTCTGAAGGACTTGCTCTTTTATAAGTGGTAGCGGTAGCGTCGACAATAAGCAAAGAGTTCAACAAGGTATTCTTTTGCTTGGCTCAATGCTAGCCAATATACTTTTCAAAACATCTATTATTGTTGTTTTTTTTTATAAACGTTGGCCACTTTCGAGTATGTATGGCGTTATATTAAATGGAATGCTATTTAAATTATAGATGTTACCACACTTGTGCGTGTTTGCTTCATTATAGTAATATAACGACTAATAGTTCCAAATACCATAGAGAATATCAAACCAAAATATTTGCCGATAGCGTTATAGCCTTCAACAAAACTAACTGAAGCTCCAGCTTTATTTCCCAGAAGGCCATTCGTGTATCAAACATTTTATATAAAAGTTTAAATTGAACAGTTTTCCCGAGATTTTATAGAGTTTGTGCGTCCATCAATGTCTGAGAGTATCTATGTCAGACCACAGGGATTTTAACATGATGAGCCGCTTAGTCAGGTCACCAAAAGTGATATAAATTATATTCATCCGTCACTTTAGTCGCTTTCTTGTAATAAATTATGAAGCGGACTGTCATCCAAGCTGACAGTTTAATTATATTACTTTAACGCTGGTCTCTCAGCTCAGGTCGTGGCTTTTTCAACTCCGACGCCGATGTAGCAAAAGAGAGTTATAATCACAGATATCTAACGACCTCTCTCTGTATTATACGCTCTGTGTATTTTAATGAATTTGAGGCTGAATGTTAGATATATTTCGTTTCTGGCTCGAAAGATCACGATGATTTGAAATAAGGTTTTTGAATTAAAAATACCTGGCGCAAAATTATTGTATAGTAGATGAATTATTGTACACTAACTTGACAGACGTTATCTTGTCTTATCTTTTCTTCCCATAAGAACATTTTTCATAATATAAGAAGACTAACAAAAATCCGCAAATATAAACATGCACATAAGTATAACATAGATATATAATTTGTAATCTATACTAATATTATAAAGCTGAAGAGTTTGTTTGTTTGTTTGAACGCGGTAATCTCAGGAAATACTTCCAATTGTTTTTTTTTTTTTCTGTTGGGTAGCCCATTTATCGAGGAAGGCTATCCGGGCTAGGCAAAAACGGGGAAAATTTACGCAGACGAAGTTGCGCGGTACTGCTAGTACTATATAAAATTACTCTCGCAGGATTGAATGTATTGAATAAGAAATCACTTTAAGTGGCTTGTGCAATATTAATACCAGCCATTTGGAAGCCTATTTTCGTGGACTACATATTTATTTTGAAATTTAATGGATTCAAATTAATAATTCATCTCTTTACTTGAACTTTTAGTTGTCTATTAAACTATTAAATTTTCAATTTGGGTAAAGAATGCATTAATTGCTAATTTGGTTTCTGCTGAGATGATTACGATAGATATACATAATTGTTTATAATTTGTAGACCCTTTAGTGTTTTATGTCTGATACAAGCGGAATTATATTCCATAAATAACATTACACTGGTGGTTACGAATGTATGTATAATAAATTTTGTTAAATGTATAATTCGTTTAGCATATCTACTAGACCTACTTACTACTAGACTTCTTCTCAAAAAGACACTGAGCTTTAGAGAAACACACAACCAAGGATAATAAATTACTAAACTGGTTATAGAAATGTTAGTTCAGTACTATGTCTGGTACGAATAGTGAGTCTCTTGGTAACAACTGGGTCGCATAGTAGCAACTGTTTACTGTCATTACCAGGCACAGCAACTACGTGGTAAATTTAGCGCTTAGTAGAAGCGGCGGTAGCCTAATGGCTAGGGTATCGGTCACGCAATTGTGAGGTCGTGGGTTTGAATCCTGCTCATTATACTACCGACGTGAACCCACTACTAACACAAGTCATTGAGCTTAGCTGGAGGGGTTAATCGGATTGATAGCAAAATGGACTACAATCCCACATTGCTAATTATATTTCTTAAAAAAATAAATACCTTTTAATAAATGATCGGGGTAACTTGCTTCTTCTGATGACTTTGCTTTGAGTACCTACTCAAGGTTACCATGACCTCAATAACGATTCAAATTTGGTGTTTCAACCATTAATAGTAAAGTACTTAATTTTATTTTCCCTTTTAGCTATCGAAACAACGCCAAAGAAGCATCGTTCATCTTACACCGCCAACTGGTACCTCCTTCCCAAGAGCTGAGGTACTGGGTAGACCTGGTGATTGCCACAGGAGGCGCGGGGCACCTGCGGTCCCCTGCCGTACAACTAAACATCATAGAAAGGTACCACATCGACGTCGCTGGCTTGATATTCATGCTGTACTGGTTCTTCACGAAGGTTGTCAAGTTAGTGAAGGTCTACTGGAATGATTTGGGAACGGATAGTGCGACCGAGGAGAAAGAGAAGGAAGATTAACTGGTATAGAAAAGACTAGAGTGTTAAGTTCCTATTGTTAAATAAAAAACATTTTTTCTTACTTAGTCTTATCTTTTTGAACTGAAATGCAATACAGTTGTTCCTAAGCGTTATCACACTTCATATTCATATCAACTGCTGGGCACGGGTCTCCCCAGTAGATCCTGGGGGTAATTGCCATAATCGCCACGCTTGGCGAGCGGGTTGGCGATCGCAGTAAGGCTTTAAGTACGCAGAGGACGCTGCTGCCCGTCCTCCGGAGTGAAATCCCTAAGTCGCCTTGACGACACCCACGGGAAGAGATGGGGTGGTACTATTCTTAAGCCGGCACCACACGGCGTATCACACTTCACACTAATATTATAAAGGCGAAAGTTTGTGAGTATGTGAGTGTGTATGTTTGTTACTTCTTCACGGCTAAACGGCTGGAGCGATTTTAATAAAATTTGGTATGGAGTTAGCTGATACCCTGGATTAACACATAGGCTAATAAAACGCGGCTAACTCCGCACACAGCTAGTTTGAAATAAATATGTAAATACATAATTATTTAAAATAATTACATGCAATCATTTGCGATTGTCAGGTTGTAGGTTAGAGCAAAGGAGACACAGCTCCTAGTAGAGTGAATCTATATCCTCAAAAATCTAGTTCCCGCGGGAATTTTTGTAGCTAATCCATAGTATAAAATGGTACACGGAACTAGCTATAAATAGTGCCTTTATTAGTATGAGGATGACAATAGTTCCTTGTTCATTCAAGAGTGCATTCCCTCGGGAATATGGCGTGCATTCAGTGGCGCATGCGTAATGCGCTTGGACGTGTCGCAAACGTACAATGAATATAATAATAACAATAAAGTCCTTTTCACACGGTCCGGTTTGAGTCCGGGCGCCGGGTAGCCGGCAACCAATGTACGGTAGCTTTCACACGTTCCAGCGTGCGTCCGATCAGCAGGTCAATTCACGTATTTAAAGCAGTGCAGTTGTATTTCAATTTCGATTAAAGGGCCATTTTCGTATTCTTGCAACTTTGGTAATCGATCTTAAAAACGCTTGCGCACCGTACTAGAATGACGTTACTACGCTTTCGAGACGCATACTTGATGCAAGCGTATTTGAGATCGATCCCAAAGTTACAAGAAAACAAAAATGGCCGTTTTAATCGAAACTTAACTGCAACTGTACTACAGCTGTACTGCTTTAAATATGTGAATTGGCCTCCTGGTCGCTATACCTACATTCGCCGCCGGATGAGGGTGGGTATTTACGAGTATTTAAATTTAGTTTTTACTGGACATGTTTCTGATTCTTTTTGAATGTGGGTCGCACATTACTAGCAACCTTCTTAACCCCTTCAGCTTGTGTTAGAAATGGATACACGTCAGTAGTAGGATTCGAACCCGCGGCCTCTCGGTTGCGAGTCTTAACCATTAGGCTACCGCCGCATTTGTATTTATTTTATTTTATTTTATTTTATTCAACCACATTGAATCAGACTGATTGACATGACTGCTGAGTACCAATGACCACCTTCCGGCCCTATCAACAGACCCTGAATACTTACTGTACAAGTATGAGAGGTAGGAGATCGCAGGTAAATTGACTGACTGTACATGACAGTCGAGTACCACCGTTCCACCTTATGGCTCCATCAACAGACAGAGAGTACTTGTGAAAAACGATTCAAATGAGCCTGAACTTGCTAGGTTTCTATTTTTTTAGTTCAGGAATTCCTATGGCTACGTTCCGACTCCATTATCAGATCAGGTGTTTTGTACCTTATTATTGTATTGTCGCCCAGCCATCAATCTCGGTAATGAAGCTCCTTCCTTTTTTGGTTCTATTGACGGGCAACGTAGCAAAGAGGGTAATTGCCTATATTTGAATACTCAGCCCGTTATTATATGTATATATCAGTTTAGGACAGCAGTCAATGATAAGTCAAGTGGATGTGATATCTTGATATTTTCTCCTGTAACAATTTAATAAATTATCCAAACTAATTCATTTTAAATTATATTAGTTAATTGAAAACAAACGAACAGAATAAGATAGGTACCTACTTACTTCCTACATTTTAGTCAAAGTACCTACTACTTACTACCTGCCTAATGTTTAATTTGACATCAAAAGCTCAGAGTTGTTGGCTAAGTGAGATTGAATAAATTGGAATAGACAATGGAAAATGTACGAAGTGGTATGGTACTGAAAGCAACAAAAATACAAAATGTTTTTTATCTAAAAACTGTAAGCTAACAAATTGTGGCAGTTCAAACACAGCCTTTCGTCCTTACAATACTAATAACATAAAATGAGGAACGAATGAACATTGAACGATGAATGTTATCATTAAACTTGATGTTGACTTACCTGGTTCGCCGATAAACCCTTGTAACGCCGCCGATAAAATAATAACAAATAATAATCAAACAACTCAACCCCAAGGACTCCGCTCTCTGATGCTTGCCTACAAAATAATATCTGTGAAACACAAAATATATTTGGTTAGTGATGATAGAAAGGATTCAATTAGTTTGATGAAAGGGAGACACTTCGCTTAATTAATGTTTGACGGTTCTTCACACTGGGAAGCAGCTCAATAATATCTAATAATGTCGTCTTTACAAAACAGAGCGGCAATATACACTGTATTTGCTTTGTGGAACTTTTAAGAGCCTTTAATTTATTATAATCGTGGCTAGTAATAAAATATTACAGTTTATGGATTGTTTTAAGATATAATAATGTTTTATTTATGTATTGTAATCATAGGAATTGTATTAACAAAATATATATTTAATTCGAGATTCATACATTTGTTTATAAATAATTTATACAGTTGGTGCGCAGGGCTCAACGCTGTTAAAACTCTGCCAATATTTATGTGTAGTTGAACTAAGTACAGACCGCGTTGGCACGGGCCAGCTGCTCGATCCAATGGATTTAGTTTAACTGTTTAACATTACCAATAACATAAACAAATTGAGTTATTTTTGGCGAAACTATCGAGCTCGGTTAGCGAGCTACAGATCAGAATCTAGAATCGATGCTACTTATCAAAATTTAAAACAAATACCTGCTTACCCATAAAGTATGTTTAACTAGCTTTTGCGACCATGATAAACCTATGCCCTGCTCTGAAGTTCCATCTATCTGTACCCACGACCATTTAAGTAGGCTCACGCCTACAACACTGCCGTCGTAATTGTAAATGCAGTATTTGCAAAATGGCGGTTTGGAGAAAAACGTGCGTGAAGGTTTTTTTACATTCTTTACAATTTCTGAAATGATATATGCTTTATTTTTGACTTAGTATGTACATAATAATTCAATTTACTATTAACATTAATATTAAAGACAATTTTATAGATTAATTACTTTACAATGTTGAATACTGCGTTTTATACTTTGTTTTTATATTTGATATTTGCATGTATTTTAAAGTGAAATGCAGTATTCGTGCTTAGTACTGCATTTATGTCTAGGAAATAATGAAAACTGCATTTAGTTCTAGTATATCGATACTAAACGATCAACTAAATATTTTATAAATGCAGCACATTATCATTTCGTATACACATAAAAGATAGGAATGTAGGTAAAAATTTCAAATAAAAGTGACAATTTATAAAAATAATAAGTACTTTGTTTAAGTAAAGCTCTCATTAGACAATTCAGTATTAAAATCACAGGCATATTATATAAAAACTTGTACTCAACAAATCACTCAAAGTCAACAATCATAATTTCTTCATTTTTCTAAAGGGATTTGCTTATTCCCTTTTAAAATAAAAGTAGGTAACTTATACATATATAACAAAATTAATACTAATAATGGCACTTTAGCAGTCTTCTTAATTGTTTATTTAAATTCAGTCTTCTTGTAATTGTACTTCTAAAATATTTACGAGATCAGTAGAATTATTATCAGTATGAAGGTTTTGCCAAAATGGTAACCTGTTTGGTGGAATTAATTTGGATAGAGTTGTAAGAATGGCAGCTTTTCGAGCTTCGGTTATACCCCTAGGAATCGTGTTTTGAATTGGATCAGGAATTGACTTTGATTTTATAACTTTAAGTTTCAGGAAATCCATTTCTCGAATCTCACCATCATATGCAGTCTTGACAAATAAATTAAAGTTTTGTCTGCGTACCTCTACATATACTATGTCTTTCAAATAAATACGATTTCTATTCTTTTTTAGTTTATGTTGAGATGATTGATCAACATATTTGAAAAAATCAGTAACTTCCATAGCTTTCACTGTTACTTTTCCTGAGTTACTCATTTGCACACAATCTATAAAGTCACTAAAATCGTATACTTTCTTAGCTTTTTGTAATTGATTCTCCACTTGGTGGTGGAAATTGTCGGCAGACATAAATGTATGACCTGGTTCGAGATATTTTATTACAATACTGTTGGCGTTTATAATTAAAGGACTATTTATTATATGGACTAGGAATGTGAAAAATGCCCAATTTTTATTTTGGCTTGAACAAATCAGTCCATACTGTTATATCACTACAATCACGTTTGCTAATGAAAAACGCTCTAAATGCACTAATGATATCTTCTTGCTTTCTGCCTGCAATTGCTTCGTGCCATATTGCGGCGAATGGCAGAGAACTATTCTTATTGGATCCCAAGGGCACGAAACTTTCATTAAATGCTATTATTCTAGGGCAGAAAATAACTGCTTTGAACATATCAATTCTAGGCAACATGATTACTTTTTGCAAATCTGCTGAATAAAAGGCTTTATCAATAAATTTTGTAGACAAATCGACATCTTCTTGATACAATTTTCTGGCCATCTCATATCTTGTCTTGTGAAGTTTATAGGAATTACAGGTATCACAGCAAGCGGGGTCCTGGCACGTGGGCTGGTGTATTTTATAACCTTTACATTCTTCGCATTCTTCATTGCCCAAAAGGGTAAACGAGATATTCATATCTTTTTTTAAAAAACGTCTATATAATTCATATGAAATCTTAATGTTCGGATATTTTTCGATGAAATCTTTATACATTAGAGTCGCGTTTAGGTCACTAGGTAGGTATCTTCGGTTCGGTGCGTGTATTCTTCGATAATGGGCAACTGCAGGTCTAAAACTTTCAATGTGTTCCTTTAATGTATTTCTGTCTATCTTCTCTTTGTGCTCCCGATGTCCACGTTTGTCAGCTTGAGCATCTATTGGTTTTTTTATAGAATCCAATATTCTACGATCATTTTTTTTATGATATCCTAGAGTGGTTAAAAAAAATATTTTGCAGACTTCTACTTTTCTATTTTCCTTTTCGAGAAAATATTTAAATGTATTATTACGAAACAAGGTACTTGCTCGTATGCGCCTATTAACTTGTTGTTTAGTGACTAAAGATTGAATGTAGTGTCCCTGACTTTCATAATTTAGTTTCCAATAGGTGTTATTGATGTTAAAACGGTCGGCCTCTGAAAATGAATCTGTACATTTTTTCTTGCAGGATGTAGTGCACGCTGGTTTTACACAGAATTTTTCTAACTTTCTCTGTTTCTTCACTTCTTTTCTTGTTTTCACAGGTTCTATGAAACGTTTTCTTAATCTTCGTGTTCCTTTTTTTGTCACACTATTAGACACAGTCGATTCATTTTCTTGACTTTGCAGAACACAATCTGTTTGTATAATTTGTTGAGGGAGTTCTGTTGCTGTTCCAGTCTTTTCTATAATCTCTTCAGGCCCATTTTGATGGATTTCCTGATTAACCATCTTGTCACCAGGCGTGGTGGTGGTATCATGTTCCTCATGTGGACTGGCAACGGGACTTTCCATAATTATCTCATTACACAATAAGCTAAAGTTTTCATCTTTTGAGAAAGAATATTCTGAAATGCTAATGTCTCCCAAATCCGCTGGTGGCTCATTAAAATTTAGTGACGAATTAATCATAACCGGCTGTGGTACTGTGATATTATCGCGAGAACATGCCCAAACTTCTATTTTATTATCTTTCTCATCAATTGGTTCGATTTCCATGATAATTGTGCTGGTTAACTCATATTGATCAACATTATTATTGTTCTCGATCTCAGCCGCGTTGGTTACCATTTGTACTAATTTGCGACCACGGAAATTATTTGACGTCATTATTTACCTGCAACAAAATAGTAATCAAATATAATTAATAAACATTAACGGACTTATTATTATTACATAAATACCTACAAAAAATATACACACAGGCATAATCCTTTACTCTCATTTCGACTATAACGCTTACGTAGGTACACCACTAAATTCAAAGGTATATGAACTTGCGATGCGCAGGATTCAAATAAAATTTAATTATATAAATTAATATGTACATAAGTGCTATAATTATTATACTACTCACCGTTAAATATTGTGTTTGTATACATGCGAAATATTATAGCCGCTCCGCGTGTGGCGGGTGCGGGTGACGACCGCAGACTGAGGCTCGGGGCGCTGCTTAGGCAACACGCAGTACGCGCGTTCAAAACTTGTCATATTTTGCACAGCGCCATGAATCTATCTATTAACACTACGCTCAAATGCAGTATTTAACTGCTTTACTGTATTTGAATTTCAAAAAGACTCATAGAAATATAAAATGTACAACACCAAAATGCAGTTCATTATGCGAATGCTGCATTTAGTTCTACGATAAGATTAATACTGCAATTTAAATTAGTAGTATATTAAAAAAGACTAATAGAAAAATAAAAAGTACAACATTAAAATGCAGTTCATTAAGCGGATGCTGCATTTAGTTCTACGATAAGATTAATACTGCAATTTAAATTAGTAGTATATTAAAAAAGACTCATAGAAATATAAAAAGTACAACATTAAAAATGCAGTTCATTATGCGAATGCTGCATTTAGCTCTACGACAAGGTTAATACTGCATTTTAAATTAGTAGTATAGACATTAGTGCTTCATTTTATCCTTGAACATTATTATTACTGCATTTAAATTAACAAACTCCCGGGAAAAACATACAAATGCTGCATTTTTGCTTACAATTTCACTAACTTTCATAATTTTTTTTTAATTTTTTTTTTTACCATAATTTAGATAAGTGTCTCATCACATCATTTTCGATAAAAACAGGAATTTGGAAAAATGTCGATTACTGCATTTATAATTACGACGGCAGAACAGGCGTGAATCTAACCGATCCTAGTATGAGATCCGGCCTAAGAAATATATACCCTCATCTGCTATTTAACAATGATTGTATCATAGATATTGTCTAAATTGATAAATGACAAATGGGTTGCCTATATAAATGAGGTGTCAATAAGATAATTCAAAACCTAAAGGATACTTCCTGTTGATCTAGAATCATGAAATTTTAAAACAAGCAATGACATAAAACACAAATAAAGGAAAAAACTGATAACCATTAAATTGTAATTATAACATAAGAAAAAACAAGTTTGTACGGAATTCTCAGTGAGCGAGCTCGACTTGCGTTTAACTGTTTTTTTTTTTTGTTTTTTTTATTATTATTTTACTACTAATAATATGGAATAAGGAATAACCTCAAATATCATTAAAAAACAATAAAATAACTGACGTGTGTAGGTATATTAATAATGTCCGTTTACAACATTAGCACGTCATTTAACTAGGTAATCCCATTGTGATTTATCAATCTAGACAATGTCTACTATATAATCTATTTAGGATCAAATAACAGATGAGGGTATATATTTCATAGACCAGATCTTAGACTATAATATTGGGTTTTGAAGCCTAGACGACTATGCAGGAGAATTGTGTTGTATTTATATTCTACAAAAGTGGACCCTCTGTTCACCCACACTTTCAGCACGATCAGTTTAGAATACAAGCCAACCAAAGTCGTCGTAGGTCCCCCTCCCCCGGGCAAAGTACGGGCGGTACGTGACATGTTTTAGAAAACGGTCAACTTTCTAGGACATGATAGTGATAACGTTGCTTAACCTCGTTACATCTTTCAGTCAACCGAACAACGCTAAGACTTTTAAATAGTAGTGTCTAGCATCCAGCAACGTAGGTACCAACCAACAGCAATGCCCTTGAGAACATTTAGCATGAAACTCAACGAGCTTAGGGAAAGCAAACATTTTCTTGAAACCTACAACGAATTGTAAACAAAAATACGAGTAACAGTGAAAAATATATTTTACGTGTATACATGTAAAATCGACTTTTCACAATTATTAATATATATATTACGGGTCTTAATCGCGTGAATAATTTAAGGTAAAATACCTTGTTTATTGCCCGACGTTTCGACCGTATTGCAACGGCCGTGGTCACGGGAAGACTACACTAAACTAAACGTCGGGCAATAAACAAGGTATTTTACCTTAAATTATTCACGCGATTAAGACCCTATATAATGTGTACAAATCGCGAAAGTTTATCAACATTTTCACAATTAGTATTTTGCTTCCTAAGTGAATAAAGAATTTTTATTATTATTATTATCTAGAATGATATAGATAAGTATATTAAATAAAGTTTCTGGTGAAGTAGTGATAGACTTGATCGAAGGCCTAAAAAAAGATTAATTTTGAATTGGGATAATTCGGATTTGTTTTGTAGTTGTCTGGACACCAAAACCACAGATTATAGAATGTCGTATTGTGCCAAAGCCGTAGAGTCGTGCGGCCGATCGTCTTATATTTCTTCCATGCTTTTAAAATATTTTCTAGGCTGCCAAAGGAGGTATAGATAGAACTATCTATACCTCATATGGCGCCACGCGCACAGATGAGTTGAACAACTGGTAGTGACTAGCTTTAATCAACCAGCCTATATCAGTCCACTGTTGGACATAGCTTGCTACATAGTATATAGTAATCTATGGCAGTAACGCGGCAGTCGTCGTCTAAGCAACAGCAATCATGCACGCTAACAGTCACTCACTATCTACACAAGTTTACTCATACATAACGCCGCGCGCAAGGATGAGTTGAACTATCTTTATCGAAATGTAGAGAAAATGTAACAAAATGGGACAGATAGGCTAAATAGTGAAGGGTTCTTGGACTCGATAAAATCAGAGGCTTCTTTCTACTATACCTACTAGTGGACATTAACTTTCGTGATTGTGATAGGTAGCTAGTCGCACCGCAGCGATAAACTGTACCTACTAAATGGCCACTGTGTTGCAACGCTGGGTGTTAGCGGCTAGATCTTGTGATCTGTTTCCTGTATAACAATGTAACACTCTTTGTTGTTCAAAAGAATGTTATTATAGTAGTGCAATACTACTATAATAATATTGATTTTATACCGGGAGTTCCTAATTTGTTTTCATCAATATACATGGTTTTAAATTAGACTGCTGAAGGAGGGTAAGGTCTTTCAAACGTAGGTATTCATTGTAACGTTCTGAAACCTAAATTATGTCGCGGATTTTTATATATGCGGTGTAGTTAATCGAATCTTAAGTGACCTAAAAAAATACAAAGTAAAAACGGTACGGAACGGAATCTTCGGTTTTTTTAATTTATTACAACGTTTTTACAAAGGTATTTCTAGTAGGAAATATCTAGTCAGCGAACATTTCAGTCTGCAAAGTCAAGTCCAATTAATCCGCTTAAAGTTATTGGTCGAAGGAACGATCCAAAGGACACAGTAACAGATCTCATAGAAGCAATATTGAATGAAAGTGAACGACCGGAAAGACGCACACGCCACCCTCCCCGTAAACGCGATTAATGATCGTTGATTACTGCTTCAATCCGATACTTTCCTTAATAATGTGTCACAAAGAACACTAGTCCTTATTATTACAGAGTAAGGAAGGTTTTCCTGTATATAATGTTAATAAGGGTAGCACTTAAGAGTGGAAATAAAACTGTTGTTAATGTCGGGCAGTCGCCACCGGCCAGGCACGAGTCGGCAACGTCTAGCCGAGGATAAGCACCCAAACTCTATTTGTTTAGAAGTTTCTGTCTACCACTAAATTAATTTTGTTTGAAGGAAGAAATAGACAGACTAGGTACTAGACTGATAAATGAGCTTTTTGTTATTAACAGCTAAGGATCTGTGTGTCTATACTTAGCCCGTATTAGATACCACCATCTAATCTGCGATGTTTTGAATATTTACTAGAACTACCTAACGGAATGGGTTGGTATTTGAGATATGTTCGACAAGTGATTACGATTTTTTATCAACAAAATAAATACTAAAAGTAGATGACTGTAAAATGCATCATCACCTATAAGCTTCTTTTTATACGAACTTGTAAGAGGCGTCGATTTTTACGTTTCTTAAAAAGAGACTCAAATCAGTCTCACTCTTGTGTGCACTCGTGTGTATTTATTCGACTGCCTCTGTGGCGCGGTGGGAGTATGTCCGACTGCTACGCAAGAGGTCGTGGGTTCGATCCCTACACAAGACACCACTTTGTGTGATCCACAAATTATTCTTACGAGTCTGGGTGTACTTTTTGTCCGTAACTTGTATGTTTATAAAGTCCCCCGCGACACAGGGGGACTTTATAAACATACAAGTTATTCCCCCTACTGCGGGAGTCGTCTTAAAAAAAAATGAGGACGTTCCTAATTAATATATAAATTTTCTAAGGGGAACGAATCACAGGAAAGCGAATATGGAACTGCTCAGTAACAATTACCTACTTAATAAGTAGGTTCTTTCATTAAGTTGGCAATAACATCAGTCACAACTGTAAGTGATGTTATGATCGACGTACGTAGTACATTAATACCTCAATGTGATCGACCTACATCGTCGCGTCCCGAAAAATACAATTATTCTTAATTGTTTCTAGAAGTTTCTAACTTTCTCTCTAATTGATGACTGTCCTTTAAACCTGTGTGTTGAATTATTACTAAAATGTTTTATGACATCACAATGCGTAATTGCCTAAACTTGCTACCAAGTATTATTTAGAATTCCCCACTAATAACAATTTAAAATTTGGATCACATTTAGAATAGAATAAATAGAATAGTTTAGTTCTCAGAATATAGTACAGTAATGGTGTTTACAAAGTGTCAGTGCTTATATTCTACCAGATCTGGTGTACATTTTTTTTTATGAACTATAAACAAAATAACAATAAAAATATACAGAATGCTCTGTATATTTTTATTGTTAATTATTATAATAAAAACCGTTGGCACTCAATAAACTTAAACAATTCTATCATTTAGGTACTCATTTATACTATAGTAACATTTATATAATAACTAGCTGTGCCCTCGGTGCTACTCGCGGTTTAGTCTATGTGTTAACACAAGGTGTCAGCTAACTCCATACCAAAATTTATTGAAATCGCTTCAGCCGTTTAGACGTGAAGAAGTAACAAACATACACACTCACATACTCACAAACTTTCGCCTTTATAATATTAGTGTGATAGGTTAAATAGTTTTTTTTTTAAACAGAACCAAATAAAGGGTCTTTAGCTCATTCGGTAGTTTATTATAAATTCGTATTGCCATACAAAAGGAGTTTTTACTATGTAGTGCTGTACGTTGAAAAGGAACATGTGATTTATAGGGATATCTCTTTTCTCTGTTGACATTTTGTTTTACAAAGAGATCAGGGTGTTTATATACAAATATGCAGATTTCATAAATATATAAACTTGGTAAGGGCAGAATTCGGTGATTCTTAAATATGGGTATCACAGATATCCATATATTTTGCACCTTCTATAGCCCGTACACATCTTTTTTGTGCCCTGAAAGCTTTGTAAGCAAAGGCCCACAACAGTAGCGTAGGTTTCTGCTTTTTAAGCGATTCTATTTGTTTTATTAATATTGGTACAGCTCTACTTCTCTCAGCTTCGGTGACCAGGCAACAGTGGGCTAGCTAACATAGTCATTACAGACCGACAACTGCTAAAACTATGCACCACTGAGCACCATCTTCAAATGAAATGAGGGCTCGTCAAGTTTTCTACCCTACAATAATTTTTCAGACGGTTGTTTAAAGACAGCTAGCTTTCAGTCTCATTTTTTTTAAATGTGTATATAATATTTTTTTATTTATTAGATACATCTAGATATTAACTTAAATTACTAAATCAAAGCCTAAACTTGTAAATGTGATAGTTTCTCAGTAATGGTGGTGGGATAGTGTTATGCTCGCCCTGATAACAAGATTTAGAGTGACGAGTTTGACAAGTGTTTTTGGATGTTTTTCGAACGCAACATATTGTACGTTGTAGTATGTAGGTTTTACTAAATGATGACTGGACTTAATATTTGCAATTTTATTAGATTAACCTTAGGATGCACTACACAAGAATTTTTTTTACTAAAACCACCAAACTTCTCAAGGCAATCTCCCATGATGTTTAGTAGCAGGCACGTCAACATTAACAACTTGATCTGTCAGGACTACATGTAGCTATTATTTATATAATAATAAGCTTAGATTTCATAAATTAGCCTTAATATCTAAGTTTTTTTAGAATGGACGTGGTAAGAGTAATAGATTAACGGATATGACTAGACATGATTGTATCCGCTCAGTAATCACTCGGTTGATTCATATTCTCTCTAATTGGTTATTAGTTTTTGATCTTTAAGAAAAGTTTATAAACATACAAAAAATGTCGATTTGACAAGAGTGGCCGCGTGTTTTTTTGCCTTGTTTTTTCCTCTTGCTTTACCTATTGTTTGCGAACTTGGCATTACATGTACATGAAACATGACGTATTACAAGTGTTGTTTTGTATATAAAATGATCGTTATTAAATGTTGAAGATAATCTACCTATTAATCTCTAACACACAGCTCAGATACATGATAGCCGAGAGATATTTATAAAAAAAAACTGATATTACCTATTGTATAATTTCATAAATTTATACTAAATAATTTGTTATGTACTTATCTTAAAACTGATATCATCTGTTAGTATAAGTTGGATAAAATAAATAAATATTACCAAAACTGCGTAGGTTTAATTCTACCACAACTACCACGAGCTTAAATTAGTCGCGTTATGTTATGGTGTCATACGGGATGACATATACGATAGCGGGCTTGTGGTTTGACCCGTTAATTAACTCGCGTATTAATGGTATCTTCTCACAGGGTTGTCAGAATATCCGAGATATGATGTTAACATAAATCCTCCAAAGATACACAATACAGAAAAGCTTTTCAGAACAAACCAGGTTAAACGTTCCCTATTAAAATACCCGAATCGATTTCAGCAGTTTGGGAACTGGAATGCCACAGTAACCTATGAAACTCTATTACAACGTTCAGTTCAAATTAAAAACCACATACGAATATATACGGAAAATTTAAACTACCTGTGATTGTGTTTGTTATTGGAAGCCCTAGTGAGCGAGTGCCAGTAGTTTTGCGGTTTTGTAATCTACATGTTCAGTGGGCCGCAGTCGCTTCCTGTTCGAATTGTATCGAGTTACGGTAGGTCGGCCGTCGCCGCGCGCCGCTCTCTGCGACCAACAATAATTTGTGCTTCCGTTAATTGATTATGTATGCCGAATTGAGAGCAGCGAATTACGTTAACTGGAGCCGGAGGTTGCAGAGAAAGTCTATACATCTTAAATAAATTTAATTATAAATTACATTAAACTAAAATCTAAAACTAGTGATAAATGGTCGATGTATGTACCAAGAATGAATCGTTCTTTATTAAAATCTAAAACTACAACTATGGAAAGACGGTTGCGAAATCGAAGTGGCGAGATGTGGAAATCACGTAGCGCTGACTCGACGCCTCGTGCCGGTCCGCAACTGCACTGCTTCGATAAATGGTGTCAACGGTCCGCCTCTTACACCAAAGCGTAGATAAATGGTGTCGACGGTCCGTCTATAACACCGACGCGTAACACCTCCCCCCGAAGAACAGCAACTATTTGTCAAGCGGAGTGGCAAATATTGCTGCCAGACCACTGGTGTTCATCTTACTTCTTCTGGTCGGATGTTCCGTCTGGGTTCAATAAGTGTATAGTTGGCCCCTCTGCAGTATCGATGTCTGGATACGCCTCTGGCTTCAGCTTCCGAAGATCCGGATATTCGTTGAAGGTGCTTGGAAACCACCCGGGTGACTCGCGAACGCGGATATCGATTTGAGATATTCCTAATTATCGCGAACCGGCCCGCGAATATCCTACCGACTGCGCCAATTACGTTAACTGGAGCCGGAGGTTGCAGAGAAAGTCTATACATCTTAAATAAATTTAATTATAAATTACATTAAACTAAAATCTAAAACTAGTGATAAATGGTCGATGTATGTACCAAGAATGAATCGTTCTTTATTAAAATCTAAAACTACAACTATGGAAAGACGGTTGCGAAATCGAAGTGGCGAGATGTGGAAATCACGTAGCGCTGACTCGACGCCTCGTGCCGGTCCGCAACTGCACTGCTTCGATAAATGGTGTCAACGGTCCGCCTCTTACACCAAAGCGTAGATAAATGGTGTCGACGGTCCGTCTATAACACCGACGCGTAACAAGCGAGAGTATCTACTTGTTTATTTTTCTGTACTGGATTGGTTTGATAGAAAATCAAAACATTTGATATAAGGCCAATCCAACATTTGATATTGTATTCCAGGTGTGGGAACCTCGAAACAATCATCCAAAGCGCTAAAATAGAACCCATTACCTGCTCACCTGGGGATCGAGATGGCCAGAACAAGTTAATTAGATAGATACAAAGTATGTTAACTTCAAAGCTTCTGAATGGATTGTGAAATATGAAATAGGTAGGTACTAGAAACTACCTTTTTATTTTGATTGATTTGGACATGAATTGTGCCTAATTTATATAGTTAATAACTTATTGTATTAGAGCTAATGGCGTGCACTATTTGTCGGGTTGTTTCGTCAAACTACACACTTAGCTAAACATAAAATATATATCAAGAGTCACATTTCAGGATTGAATCATCAATCACAAACAGTCTGTTCAATAGGTACACGTAAGTGGCTGAAAAATATCTAAATCAACGCAAGGACAATACAGATTTATCATCATCAGATCTGTTGAACTTGTCAATATATCTCCCAATTTGTGGTCGGTCGGCAGCGCGTGACCTCGGCCTCGTGCCACAGTCGCAAGTTCAAGTTCGTCGCCCACTGCCGCGGATGCGGCCGAGGCGCCTCGTTCATCAATCGATTTGCTCGTCTCGCTTCAACGCACGATACATAGAAATCTTCGTGGGAACAATGTAGAATGGTACTCGCTACTTCACCTTCATTTTCATCAGCCATCATAGTTGAAGTGTGCATTAGTAAGTCTTGAAAACGGCTATTTTCAAAATTAAAATGGTCACTTGCGCTGAACCTGTTTATCTTTTACGTCTGTATACTCCGAGCCTCTGACAAAGTTCTAGACAATATCAAAAAAGACTACGAGAATTACTACTAATTAATGAATTAGTATAATTTTTTTGCAAAAGAAAGAAATAATGAAACTGAGCATTTGCGAATGGTGCAATACATTGTAATACTCTAGCAAATGCTCACGTGCACATTCACCCTTAAGTCTAAATAGTGCTTTACAATCTGATACACGTGTAAGCGATTTCCAAGAATTGCTCTGTAAGAAATATGCAGTATTATTGGTGCAAAACAATTCCAAGAAATAGTTTATATTGCAATGTTACTGACTGATTTAAATAGCGGATTTATTTTAGCCAATAATATTTTAGGCAAAAGTAGAAGATATTCAAACTTATTAAAAAATGCGAAATCACTCTGTCTTTATAAAATTATATATACTACGGGTCCTAATCGCGTGAATAATTTAAGGTAAAATACCTTGTTTATTGCCCGACGTTTCGACAGTATTGCAACGGCCGTGGTCACGGGTAGACTGGTCCAGCTCAGCGTCGCCTCCGTGAAGCGCGGGTTTCGGAAACTATTATTCACGCGATTAATACCCGTAGTTTATATAATTTTATAATGTGTACAAATCGCAAAAGTTTATCAACATTTGTAACTCTGTCTGTTAAATAAACTGTTGAACTGATTTCGATAAAATTTGGTATAGACATAGTTTGAGTCCCGGGAAAGGGCATAGGTTAGTTTTTTTTTATGATTATCTTAATTCCTACAACATCCTGCAATCAACCGACGTTTACGAGTATCTACTCTTACGGTACGTTCGGTAATAAATTGAGCTTGCACGGAAGCCCGGCTCAAGCTTTACGGCTGCGCAGCTCCGGCATCGGCGTCGGCCGCGGCGGCGCAGGCGCCGGACACGCTTGCCTCAGATTACAGGAAACTTCGAACGCCACGATCAATACATTTATGGACTTGGCACACCGCCGCAGGCGTCATAAGACTAAATACCGACGATATCTACTTCAAATCGATTCACATCTTATCATCAGTAATGAAGCAATAAACATTACGTACTCATGCCAAATTTACGTAGGTTGTTTAGATAGAATAACAAATCAAATCCCTATTTGATTCGAAAATAGGAATGTACGCAAATCGATTTCTCTGTCTCGATTCTTTCAAACTATTTAAGAGCCAAGTTAACATCAGTTGAAGTGAGGGCAGTCTGCGGTGTCCTGAGACTTAAAATCAAACTGTAATTGAGTGTAAAACACAAACTCGATTTTCATAGACAAAAATACTTAGTTCAACATCTCGCAAAGTTTGTATCAAGCAAATATTTATCATTTTAATATAAATACACATTAAGGATTCGGTGGATATTCGCCCAGTTCGAGCCACTTTGAAAACAGAAATTCGATAAAACGTGACTTCACTTTTGCTGAAAAACACGCTTAGCACCTAGCTTACTTCCAACTGTGCAACTAACGTCAAACTTTAAGAACATGGTTAGACTCTCCAACTTTCATCATCTATCACAGTGTCAATAAAACGAAAGTATCCTGACGTGATCTGATTCGACGCGAGTCACTCTATGACCTCAAACCAGCGAAGTGCATCGAGCTAATTAGCGCCAAACTTTCTACTTAGTTATTGTATGTGCTGCCGCCTGACCGCGACGTCCGGTGACCGATACACCGACAGGACGACCACTCTCACTTTTACTACAATGAACAAGGTAGGTATTAAATTCGATGATGAGAAAAACAATTATCAGGTGCGAAATAAAACCTAATTTGATCCTGTGAATCACTGTTTCAACATATTACATAGTATTGGTAATCTAACTTCTAATTTATTGTTATACCTCTGATAGTTTAATAACACAAAATCCACAATTTTAGTCCCTCTGTAATTCGGATTATTACATTACATTTAGTACATTAGTTTTGCCAAGTTATTATTGGATTCGAGGGTTATTTAATGGTATCCTAGCAAATCGAGAGATAATTGTCTCGGGCTCAAGATATGTACCCGTTTCCATCTTTTTCTAGCGCCTCTCCGAACGACGAAGGTTGGCTGTCAACTCTGCATCCTTTTTTTTGGCGAGATGGAATAGTTTCGTAGTGCTCGAGATTCCAGTCCATTCTCGTGGGTTCCTCAGCCAAGACTTCTTCCTGTGACCGACGCTTCGTTTTTCAACAACTTTACCCGTCATTATAAGTTGTAAAAGATCGTTCGTGTCTCATCACGTGTCCTAAATTTGATGGTGTCCCAAACTTCGCGTTTCTTGCCAACATGTCGCAGGATTTCATCATTTGTAACCTTTTGCGTCCAACTAACTTTTAACATTCGTCTGTAAGCCCAATACCTACGTTTTTTGAGTTCAATTTTGATAATCCAAGACTTGCATTCGTATAGAAGTATTGGCCAGATATAACAATGTAGGAGTTGAGTATGGAGTGTAATGATAAGACTACGGTTAGTGAGCATTTTTTCCACAACTTCAGGTGACCTCAATGCGGGTTTTTTTTTCTGTTAGCCACGGTCCCATTTACACTTAGTGACTCTTTCTATCAAGTGGCCCGATATTCTAACCGCAGTGTTCAAGACATCACGGGACACAACCATTACTGTGGTTTTGTTAATGTTCATCTTCAACAGATCGACACATCGATCTTTCAGATCGACAATCCTCGAAAACCCGTTTTCTAAAACTGTACAACTGCCCAATACTTACCTACCGCGTAGAAGTAACCTCGTCCGATCTTCTCAGGGCGTGTCAGAGACCAAATCAAACGAAGCTATTATCCATCCATTATGTATGCAACAAAAGACTCATTGACCCAGAAGTGTAAATACAATATAATAACTCTTATTGCAAATTAATGTAGTGTTATATTTGTACTATAGTGATACATTTGTTATAAGTTCAATTATATATGTAGGTATATAAAGTCATACCGTGTCGAGGCTGCGGCCTGCTATGCGGTCACATCACCAGATAGAGCCGCAGGCGGGACAAGATCTCTTTATTAAATAGTTCACTCAGTATGGCCCCTCTAGGGACACTAGGACGGAAAATATTTGTTTTCCAACAATTATGTCGAGTATGTAGAGCAAAAATGCAATCATTATATACATCAATAGGTTAATACAAGTATTTTTTTGTTATGATCCCATATAATGTTACTCCAAACAATGTAACATAACTGACCACCGGCACCGTATAAAGCCTTGTTTACATGTATTAAGTGGTTAAGTCGTCTACGAAATTTTAACTAAATTTTAAGTGACTTACTTTTAAGTATCTGTTTACACATGTTAAGCTTAACCGTGCTCTTTAGTTCATAATGGACGATCAAGAAGGTGTTGAAGTTTTAAATTCGGTAATCAACATTATTGTTATAAAGAGGAAAGATTTGTATTTTTGTATGTGTCAAATAAACTTAAAAACTTCTGGACCGATTTTAAAAATTCTTTCATCATTAGAAAGCTACATTATCGGGGAGCTATACATTATTGTCAAAAAAAGTAGAGATCCCTACTAGCTCACTATCAGGTCTATTACATTGTGTAATAGTAGTATAACGAGAATAAAGTGCTCAACACCAAATTAAAGTAACTGAATCGCAAACTCTGAAATATTGAATAGGGCTGCTCGTCATTTGTGGTCTTCATCATCAGTTCCACGTCACCAATAGGTGTTTTTTAAGAATAAATACCCGAATTACTATGAAATATACCTAAATCACTGTAAGTGTGCCTTTATTATTTTAAGAGTTCCCTCGATTTCTCCAGGATCCCATCATCAGATCGCGATCTGATGACAATGGGACCAACTTGTAAGTATACCCTTTCAAACCAATTTTTCAAATCGGTCCAGCCGTCTTCGCGTAATCGGTGAACAAACACAATTAAAAAAAACATACAGACGAATTGAGAACCTCCTCCTTTTTGAAGTCGGTTGAAAGCTACGATTTAACACCCGTGCGAAGCCGGGGTAGGCATGTAGTTAGATATTTACATATGAATTTTATGATGAAGTAAATATGAAATTGCCATTAATATCTAGTATCTAGATGACCTTGGTTTTTTTAAACGACGTTTTCTAAAAATAAAACCTAGCTAGATCGATTTATCGCCCCCGAAAACCCCTGCATACTAAATTTTATGAAAATCGTTGGAGCCGTTGCCGAGATTCAGATTATATATATATAGGTATATACACAAGAATTGTTCGTATAAAGGTATAAGATTTGCCACCTTGCCATTATATCTATTTTGTTTTTCAAAAGCTTCGAAATAAATTATTTGTTCCTGTCCCAACAAGAACTAAATGTCAATATTTCCCGCCCATCGAACCCGCGTGCGGCGCGGGAGGGTGGGTTACTTAACCAAAAATAGAATCAATTTTATTCTACTTGCTCACTTAACTACTAAATCTTAGCTTAACACTTCTGACTTAAGAGTTATTAAGTGGCTGTTTACACGTTGCAATTTAGTTAAAATTTAGTTAATTACTTAACGTACGTACGTACGTAACCATACGTGTAAACTAGGTATTATATTAGGAAGTTGTTGTGTATTATGAGTAGGTATGTTGATATACCACTCAAACCACTGAACGAATTAGATTGAAATTCGGAATTTATGACACAGAGAGGTATTATTTATTATGACGTAAGCATCCAATAATAATAATAATGATAAACCCCTCAGGGCTAGTCGTTGCCCTATATGAGATTAACGCAGCACTCTGAGGGCATAGTAGCAGCTCTTGAAATCCCAATAATGATACCAATAAAAAAAACTCTTATGAGAGTGAAATAAGATTACACAAACGGCAAGGTAACTTTGTGGCGAGCTGAATGTGCGTGGCGACACTGCGGTCTCCCACTTGCCTTTACTGGCCGGCGGGAGTGGAACACCAAGAGCAGGACTCTCAACTTTGTCTTGCCTTAATCGGCCGGCCAGAGGGAAGTCGCCAGAGCTTCTATGCTCGGCAGTGAAAGTGTCATTTTTAAGTGTATAACTTCGGGGAAACCCGCTCACGGGCCTTTTTCGTGATGGTGAAACCAGCGCCGCACCGCTCGACACCCTAAGCTGCACTGACACCCATGTTGCTTTCTGTCGCCTGTTTGGCTGTATGACTGTGGCGGCCAGAAGGGGGTCCATCTAGTGAGTGGCGAGTCACCGCCTGCCCATTTGTCCGTGTGTTACGGGGCAGGCGCCATAGTCCTTCAATAGTAGTTAACCATTCCATCAATACATCACCTCCATAACCTAGTTTCTTGGTTGCCGCTTTTTGACAGTAGTTTTTACACTAACCGGGAATTGTCGTTGGGTACATTTCTATAGTGCAGTATACAGCGATAATCGCCGGTTTGACGTCATGGCGCGACTCCAACTTCTCCACCCTCAAGGTCCACTTCGTCTTGATTAGGAAGTGCTTCGCAAGTTCTTCTGCCTTTGTGGTGAGATGCAGAAGAGACACATAGGTATAGCTGCGTCGTAATAAGAAGGGATTTTTGAAAATCTGACATAACCCGGTCGAAACGTCAAAACGTCGTTAAGGTAAACAATGAGCGTTAATTCCCGTATAATAAATAGTTATATCCACGGATTCCTCAAACAATATAGGTATACATAAAACTCATAATAAATCTGAAATTTAAAACTAAGCATACCTAGTAAACGAATAGGTATAAGCACGAGTAAAACAATCATGACATGTTTGTGTATGTGTGCGTAAGCAGACAACAGGAAGAGCTTTCATCGACGCCATTCAGCGCGGCTCCGGGCGGCGGGCGACACGACAGTAAAAACTGCGCGCACGCATCTAGGACGAAATGTATAGCAGTTAATAACATATTTGACTTGTTTGTTCACTATTCCGGCTTGTATATTGTATAATGTGGATAATCTCTACCTAGTTATATTGCTTTAGCAAATGTTTTCTTAAACAGCGCTGCGAAAATAATGCATGTTTATAGTTACATAATTGGTTGAACGTTTGAAGCTTCGCAAAACGTACGAGTATCTACGAGTATGTAATGATTTTCTTCTGCATCAAAAGTCGAATCGTCTTCGAGAAAATCCGATAAAGATGAGGTTTTGGTACTTTTAATATTCCTATTTACATTTTTACCTGTGATGAATTTGTTAAGCACTTTCTTTTATCATGCCATCGTAACTTCAGGCCGTCTATCTTGTTCGATTGTTGAAAATATTTTGATAAAATAAATTTTAATAATCCTTAATATTAAACGAAGTTACTGAGAAAATTGTTAAGCTTAGTAGGCCCTATTAGTTAAGCCAAGCTGCGAGAAAAATTTGAGAACAAATTTCTCGCTGGAATACTTTTTAATTTGGCTTTAGATAGCGGCCGACCGTGCGGTTTATTTTTTTAAATATTGTGATCTTAAACTCGGTCTACTAACTGGTTAGCAACACTCGTGTTTTATCACGACGTTTTTTCTACAGAATAGAGATTAGGTTCACATGGCTTGGGCTTAGTCTATTCAATATACAAAGATAATAAGTACCTATGTTTAACCTGGCCACTCAGCGTCAGACAGATCTATCGTTTCTTAGAAGGACAACTCCTAATGTATTTTCCAAACATACAACTAACGGACACAAAGCTCACTCAGCCTCGGAATCAACACATATTTCACAAAGCTCTAATCCATGAGGCAATCGAACCCACAATATTTTGCCGAACAGTAAAACAATTGCGCTACTATGATTGAATCAGCGATTATGTGATCGATATCGTGGTCTGTTCCCATTAAACTTCCCTTCGTCGGCTTTCACTATCCATTGAAATATTGTATTGTACATGGAGCAGATATTTTACCTAGATTGCCCATTTTAGCGGTGAACGAGAAAGCTGTTGGAAAGTTAGAAAACATTTTGATAGACCGATCGCGATCGCATGAAATTTCTATGAATATATTTTACTTGATGACAGGTATGGTATTATTGCTGCAGAAACTCTCTACGTACTGTAGTTAAACTGCACCATTTGTGGAGATACTGGCTAAGTTTATTATTTACCAATATTAAGTGTTGTATAAACTGAGTGTAATGACGTATGACTACCTCTGTAGAGCTGTGCAAAAGGTTGTGGGTTCAATTCCAACACGGGATAACGTTTTGACTGATCCACAAAATATTGTTTCTAGACTAGCACCCACATTCAAATACATTTTCTTAACTCAACCTCACTTAAACAAAATTTGTTATCTTAGTAGCAAACTCCTCCACTTACTAGGAGTAAGTGGAGGAGTTTCATCTCAAAACATTTTCTCATTTGAAGTTAGGAAACAATTGTCAAACTCAAGGTACATCGGGACCTAGCTTAATCGTGAGTCGAGTGTGAGTCGAGGAATTGTTGAGGAATCAAATATACTCACTAGTAAATAAACATTAATAAGCTACCTCCTTTGCTATTTCCTTTTTCTTTTTTTTATATATTTATTACTACTTTGAATTTTAATTACTAAAGGTTCATTTTCGACTGCCTCTGTAGCGCGGTGGGAGTGTATCCGACTACTACGCAAGAGGTCGTGGGTTCGATCCCCACCCAGGATAAAACTTTGTGTGATGAGCACGATGGTTTATTCTGTGTCTGGGTGTTATTTATCTATAATATGTATGTATTTAGAAATATATAAGTAAGATTATCAGTTGTCTGGTTTCCATAGTAAAAATACTGCTTAGTTTGGGATCAGATAGCGTTGTGTGAGTTGTCCCAAGATATTATTATTATTATTATTTCCATGCATCTCGGCCGAGTGAGCGTTTCCAAGATTTTGAATGCTGTGCTTGCCGCGACAATGAAAATAAAGAACGTTAATTAGGACCCAGGTCTGGTCAAAAGCCCGTACCACAGTAACAGAAGACCGAATAAAGTAGGCAATTAAAACTTTCAAACTCTACAAATCTGCTTTTTTGGATTCGGCTTAGATGGAATCTTCCCAGCCCTATTGCAAAGAGTAGTAGGTTTCCTTACACCGTGGCTGGTTGTAATATATCAAGCTTGATTAACACACAACTATGTACCACTTGCATGGTGTGAGGTGAAAGTTATTTTCATCCCTAAACCTAGCAAAATCGATGATAAACAGCCCAAAGCAGGCCAAGCCCTCTGCTGAAAACCCTCGAGAGACTCTGTGACCGACACATCCAAGACTGACTTCTTTGGGCGTTGCCACTACACAAACAACAACACGCCTACTCCACAAGGGAAATCTACAGAATACGCACTACACAGTATGATCTCCAAGATTGAATGTGCTGTAGATTACAAATGCTCCTCATTAGCGGCTTTTATTAGCATAGAAGGCGCCTTGGCGCCAAAACCATTTTTCATAGCATCAACGCGACCCTCGAGGAACATGGTGTGAAATTAACCCTGCGGGGACAAACATGCTTAGACTGAGAGCCGTACTATAGTCACGGTGAACGACACTACAAAAGCCATTGTGGCGAAGGGATGCCCTCAAGGAGGCTTTCTCTCACCACTCCTATAGATTTTCGTGGTAGACAGCCTTATCAGGCGTCTCAATGACCAGAGCTATTTACTATAGGCTATGCTGATGATATAACTATAATAATAAACGACAGACATGAAAACACACTATGCAACCTTATGCATCAAGTTTTGGAGATAGTAGAGGACAGGTGCAAGGAATATTAATTAGCAGTGAACCCTACCAAAACCAACACGCCTTTTTCATCAGAAAAAGTAAACAGGTAACCCTACAATTATCGCACTTTTTTGGGACCACCCTAAGCCTATCGACTGAATCTAAATACCTGGACATATCTTTGGACAAACAGCTGAACTGGGCAAAACACACTGATTACATCACCACAAGAGACAATATATAGCTCTTTGACAATGCAAAAGACTACTCCGCAGAAAGTAGGGCATAAGTCTCAAAATCACTTACTGGCTATATACTACAGTTATCCGACCAAACATCACATGGCTCTTTATTTTGGTGGCCCAGGACAAATCTGAGCACAGCCCAAAAGGATCTCGAGAAACAACAAAGATTTGTCTGTGAAATCAGTACCCACTGCTCTACAGGCGGTGCTGGGATTACCACCTAGCGACTTTTAGCCTTGAAATATCCGGCACTTTAAGTAAAGATCCCAGAATCAAACACACACGCAAAAGATGATGCAATCAAACAATAGCCCATGATGGCTTCATCCATCGATAGAATCCTGAAACACACTGTTTTCAAAAACACTATAAAATAGAGTTCATAGTGGAGTTGAGTGACGACTCAGGTCCAGAGGAGCTAAGAATCTACACTGATGGATCAAAAACCGACCTCGAAACTGGAGTCGGCGTCTTCTTAGATGATCTAAACATCAAAATATCCAAGCCCCTAGGAATGCACACCTTAGGTTGTCCTGTTGTACTGACAGTCCTCTGTGCAGAGCTTGCATGGAGTCGGAAAAACGATGGCGCTTGAAGTCCTCAAGTGCACCGGCATTACCCAGATCTGCAAGAAATACCAAAATAGAATACCAAGGAAGAAGACCGGGAAGACTGATCTGACTGTGGGCTAGCTCACATACAATAATAATAATAATATCTTGGGACAGCTCACACAACGTTATCTGATCCCAAACTAAGCAGAGCTTGTACTATGGAAACCAGACAACTGATAGACACATATAGATAAATAACACCCAGACACAGAATAAACCATCGTGCTCATCACACAAAGTTTTATCCTGGGTGGGGATCGAACCCACGACCTCTTGCGTAGCAGTCGGATACACTCCCACCGCGCCACAGAGGCAGTCTGATAGTGACAATGGTCCACTAAAGGACTAAGTGCGGAAACCAAAACCCCTAACATAGAACATAGTATGTCTTAAAATATGGATGTCAGTGTGCTTTGTGTTCGTGATAATACGATATACAATAATGATCGCTAGTGCGAAAGCCGTTATTAAATTAATAGAAAATTTGAAGTTATATGAGACAACTTTTATTATTTTTATCACACTAACTTTATATTGTGACGGGAGACTTTACTAACAGGGTAACAGTTGCTTTACGTGTTAATAGATGTGTTATTGTGATTTTTTTTTGTCATAGGTATAATAGAATCATAAAGATGATAAAAATGAAAGTTATTTTTCCTAAAACACACTGTCTTTTAAGAAATCGGTTTGAAATTGAAGAAATTCTGTGAAAAGTAACCCACAGACAAACAAGCATAGACCACAAACTTATAAAACCTCTCTTTTTGGCTAAAAAAATACGAATTAAAACAAACCGATCTCTATAAAAAGATAATTCCCAGTCTGTTTTCATCACCTCGTTCTTAAAACATAAAGCTATCTCCATATCAAAGCTCTATTCTCATAAATCACGACAACGTTAACTGTTACTTCTCTTCATTAGTTCGTAAACATATTAACTAGTTAATGCGCCGGCGCCGCGCGGATGAAAGAGGTGACGGATCTCTTGCGGCTAATAAACCTACATATTTCATGTTGCGGGGAAGTGCTTTATGTTAGTATATAGTCCATTGGTTTGTTATTTAAACATGCTTTTTTGATACTTTGTTTTTTATTTATTGTTGTTTTTAGAGGGTTAAGCTTTTTAGTCGGCAGTGATTTATTAAAATTGAAGTAAAAAGTGCGTGTTAACAGACGCGACGAAAAGTATCCTGTGATTCCAGAAGACTAAGGCTGAATTTACACAGTGTCCAAGTGGTTTTCTTATTGTTGTACGGATGACTGCCGCACTAGAGAATATCCCCACCATGATGAACGCAAAGTAGGGACATTACATCCAGACTCGCAACAACAATTTGTAAATCATACAAAGTGGTATATGTGTACCAACCACCAAAGCCCCCGATTTGGGGTTTGAACTTTCCGCCCAAAAGACAACGCCTAAAAATTCACATGCATTTATAGGTGGAGATGCTCTAATTTGTAAATCGTATAGTACCATTTGGCGGTATAGTACCTACGCAATGTTCTAGGAATTCGCTTCAATTTTGCATCAATGTAAACGAAACTTTAGTGGCTAAATAATTACAGATATTTTTTTATCATAATCACATTCGCATTGGCGTTCATACTCGGTTAATTTCCAGAATAACATCCAAATATTTACAGTAGCAAATTGAAATGGGTGCTATTTTTAAGAACGTTTATGTTCGATGCAATACGTGATCGTTCCCAGGTACGCAAGCTCGCTCACATCTACGAAAACTGCGATATTAAAAATAGCTAACAAACCTTACCTCTTATCTTTCGCCTTATTTATATTTGTAGGTATCAATGAGACGTAATTTCTAAATAAAAACTGAAAAGGTATCTAAATGAAGCTATTGCCCGCGGCTCCATCTCTATGGATTTCAGATTTCGCGAAGCTGTATTATTCTGATCTATACGAAATATACGAATTTCTACTTTAGTTAACAAACTCTTCATAAAGCTGAAGAGTTTATTTGCTGACAAATTTCAACTGAAATTAAATTATTGCCAAACATTGCTAACGGTTGTTACCCCGTATAAGGGCTAATTCTTGTAGTCAAACACAAGGTTGGTTTATTTTAAAAAGTATGTACAATTAAATTTACTCTGTGTAGATAGTACCTCGGATTTTCTCCTACAAAATATCAAGTGTCTGCTATTTAAAAATAAGAAGAATAAATTAGTTTGTTTATCTATTAAAACTGTCTATTACCGAATTCCTGAAAGGTATCCGTCGAGACGTCAAAACTTTTGTGATGGACAGACATCAGGATCAAACAATTTTCCCGAAGAAATAACCTATTTTAAAATAATAATTTCGTTGACAACGCCCACGTAATTTGTTGAAGTTATTTTTCATTTATTGGACGTTTAAGGCGGAGATTCTTCAATTATAAGGACATAAAGAAGCGCTATTTTCAGGATGGTATAAAAACATTACGGAAAATATATTTTCCCGTCTATTTACACAGGTACGCAACTGTCCCTCTGTTTGGTATATATGTTAATGTAATACTTGTGAACCACCTTATTATTGTAAATATATTTTTTGCAATCTGCGCATTGTAGGCACACTGCTAAAGTTCGTGTTTGTATAAACTTTGTGTTTTTTTTTAACAATTTTAACAACGCGTTGTTAACAATAAAATCGCCTTAACGAATTACTTTCCTGACGATATAAAACTGAGAGCTGCACTTTTCAAATTGCCAATGTTTGTCTATAAAATGTAAGACATACCGTGCCGCTATAGTATATCGATAATAAACTCGCGAGCAAAAGTTCCGGGTCACTTAGAAAACTTCGATTCCTCCTAAAATGTGCAAGGTATTGATTTGAAATGAAAAGTATGTTTGTAAGAATTTTTATCACGCATAATTCTTATAAAATCCAATTATTAATAAAAAAAAACAAAAATTTGAACAATAACAAACAATTATAAAAATTAAATAAACAAAAAATTAACAATTCAGCAAATATAGTTTATAAGCAGATAATAAAATTAAACTTTTTGTATATTCCTACAGCCTTAATGCTTTCAATCAATCAATCAAATAATTTTTATTGAGGATCATAGGTAGGTATAAAATACAAGTGTTCTTATTAATTAGGTCCCGCCTTTCAGGCATACAATAATTACATTCAAATACAACTACAATCATAATAAGAAAATAATAATAAAATAGATAAACATGTCAGATAGAAATATAATATATATAATAAAAAAAAATTACAATTAAAAAAATAACTATTTAAAGTGAATGCATGCAACTAATTGGGTATAATTAGTTGCATGCATTACATAATTTCACAAAATAACAATACTATGTGGAGATTGCATTGCATTGAGCGACTTCATGACTCATCATGACATGACTGAGGTGGATGGATCATATTGCTGAAGTGACTTAACGGATAAATAGTCTTTTACAGAGTAGTAACACTTGTTCACCAGTAGGTCATGGAGTTTCTTTTTAAATGATTTTATTTCAGAAACAGTTCTAAGGGGTTTCGGAATATTATTGTATATATTCGAGGCCATACAAAGTATACTTTCGTGCGTTAAGTGCGTCTTGCTGCCTACTATGTGCAATTTATCAAAATGAATTCAAATAAATGAACATTATTTTTAACAAATGTCGCGACCTCGAGGATATATAAACTTGGCAATGTTAGAATGTTCATCTTTTTAAGAAACGGTTTGCAGGAATCACTTTCGTATTAAATTGAAAATAGCCTTAATATAGCGCTTTTGAGCAATAAACGCACGTTTCTTCTCTTATCAGCACTGTTGACCCAGAACATCACACCGTATCTGAGAGTTGAGCTAACGTAGCCGTGATATTAAAGCTAGTGGATTCTGAGATTAGTAAGAAAGGTTAAAATTAATTTAATAAGAGTTTAGTTTATTGCCTTATAATTCTTTTTCGCTTAAATAGGCAACTTATTTTCGATATTTTGGAAGATAACGAAGTTTTTGTTGTAAATGACCCGGAACTTTTGCTCGTCAGTTTATTATGATTGTCAATTCCCATTCAACAGAACATTGTCCTAGCCTCAGGCTTATTATGTGGACACTAATATGTAAAGCTCTACTTTATGGAATACTTGGTATCGCCCGCGGCTTCACGCGCTCTTGCGCATGGATGTCGATTTTAAAACCTATACTACGTTTTCCCCGGATATTACAGTATCTCCATAGTAAATTTCAGCTAAATCAGTTAAGTGGTTTAAGCGTAAAAACGTAAAAGACAGACGGAGCTACTTTTACATTTATAATATAAGTTTATAGTTTGAATGTAGTTGCTGGTTCTCCAACGTTTATTTATACCGGCAAGTGATACATTACTCTGCAACTTCCACCGTAACTAACGGAGATTGCACGGTTATTTCGGGAGCGCTGCGACTCACCGGCAATGGCAATTAGCACTAACCATGTTACTCGGCACCAGTTTGCGGTCACCGGGTACACCCACGTCCCACCGACCACCGTGTACCGTGGCCTACGGGTTAACTAATATATCCGTTTAATTAACTACGTAATGAGGATACTGAACTAAGCAGATTATTGAGGTAATGGCTAGTTGATTATATTAGATTACCGTGAACTTTCTCATGAGAGTGAAGTGTACTTTGTAATTGGTTTCACGTATAGTAATCTGTTAAGTTGTTAGCTGGTGTTTAGGGCGTACAACCTGCTTATGATTAGCGTTGGCTTTTAGGTACCTATACCTATTGAAAAAACTTGCTTTGAGATGGTGTTTCAAAAACATTTTTTCCAATGCTCACTATCTCAATCTATCTACATAAGAACTCCTATGCAAAGTTTTCAGCTTAGTCACAAGTCAGATTTCGTTTACCTACTTTTTTTAAGATATATAGGTCTAGGATTGTGGGTTACTATTTTATACCTAGCAGTCACGATAAGCCCTCCAGCTAAGCTCTATGGCTAGTGTTAGGAGTGGCTCCAGGTCGGTAGTATAATGGGTTTGTGACCCTGAGTACCACGCCGGAGGCTGTGGGTTCGGTCGCCACCCAGGATAAAACTTTGTGTGATGATCATTTTGCCAAACTTCTTGGCAGTATATGATTAGGTATAAATGAGACAAAAGATGTAGTATAGTCTGGTTATAATTATCCAAAGGTGCATCTTATATACTAACGACTTCGTGTTGATAACAGATAGTAGAAACATTTAATAGATACTGAACGTGCGATAAGGAACATAAGATTGTGATGTAGATTGTAGATACAGCACAAAGATATTGTACTGTAACAGTACACCCCCCTTTAAAAAAAATTATGGTAATAGTGTTTACAATATAAATTTGACCTAGACCTTACTAGTTATTTGCTGATGTATATAAATAATAATGCTATTGTACGCGGTGGAATTTGATGACGCCTGTTGTGGTGTGATTTGCTGACGTCTGTAATTTTGACTTAGCTGTTGCACGAGTGTTTATTATTTTTTTTTCGTTAAACTCTTCATTCTTCTGTCCAGTGTTTTCATTATGCCGTAAATTAGGATCACGCCGATTGTTAAAATAATCTGTCCCATTGCAACATTTCTTGTCCACCGTAAGTCCTCCTGGATCAGGTTACGGAGTTGGTCCGCTTCGTTTTGATTGAGGCAATTGTCCGTATTGTATGTTATCTGGTCCTTAGAACTTTGATTTCCCATTTTAGATGTCTTGTTGTTACGAGTAGTTGTGAATTAATGGTATATGTTAAGATCTATGTTAATATATATACGAATAGCTTACTTATATCAGCGATTTTTTATAGACGTACTACTGGCTTTACTTTACGTCCCGATCGTGTAGTGTACGTATGTGAATGCCTGTCGCAATCCTTTGAATCTGGCACGTAGTTTGATTCGTCATTGATCATGAAAGCTGGTTTCAATCTATCAATTGATATCACTGTCTCTTTATCCCTAATTCTAATGCAAAATGTTTTATCTGTTTTACTAATTACTGGGTAGGGTCCTTCATACGGCGGTGTCAGGGCTTTCTTAATTCTATCACACCGAACAAATACGTGTGAGCATTCTTTGAGTTCGGGATGCACAAATATAGCTTGATTGTGTTTTTTTCTTTTCGGAATTGATGTCATTTGTGTGATGTCCTTTTGAATTTGTTTTACAAACTCTTCGTACGTTGATAACTGTGCTGCTGATGACTCAAAAAATCCTCCAGGGAGTCGTATTGGCGTTCCATATGTCATCTCTGCTGAACTATAACCTGTGTCTTCTCGCAAGCTACTCCGCAACCCGAGTAAAACTGTTGGAATTTCTTTTAACCAATTTTCGTTGGATTCTCTTGTCATTAACGCCGCCTTTAAAGTTCTATGAAATCTCTCTATCATTCCATTGGATTGTGGATGATAAGGTGTTGTCCTAATTTTATGTATTCCCAAAAATTGTGAGAGTGACTCAAATATTCTTGATTCAAACTGTCGGCCTTGATCCGTAGTAATGCGCAATGGACATCCAAAACGAGTAATCCATCCTTCGAAAAGTGTCTTGGCTACTGTTTCTGCAGTTATATCTTCTACCGGAAATATTTCGGGCCATGACGTACAACGATCTATGATTGTGATTAAATATCTCTTCCCTTGTGAAATCGGAAGTGGTCCGACGATGTCAATATGTAAATGTTCAAAACGTTGCGCTGTCATAAATGTACCAGGAGGTGATATCGTATGTCGTTGTATTTTTGATTTTTGGCAGGCTATACATGATCTACACCAATTATTGATATCTTTGTTCATATACGGCCATAAATACCTTTGGGTTATCATTTTTCTCGTAGTTCTTTTTCCTGGATGGCTCATACCATGAATGGTATCGAAAATTTGTTTGCGAAAATGCTTTGGTAAGTAGGGGCGGCTTTTTCCAGTAGATGTGTCGCAGGTGATGTTTATTGTGGAACCCGGAAGCGTAATGTTTTTGAATTTTAATCTTTTATTGTCATGTAATTTACTTAGTTCATTATCTGTTGATTGACATTTTTCCAATTCAGCGTAATCGATAGGTGATGGCACGTATATTTCCTCTATTCGAGATAAGGCATCGGCGGTAATATTGTCACGTCCGCTTATGTGTTGAATGTTGGTACTGTATTGTGAAATGAAATCTAACTGCCGGACCCGTCGCGGTGTATCGTTTGATGATGGTTTTTGGGAGAATGCGTATGTCAAAGGTCGGTGATCCGTAAATATTGTAAATTCTCTTCCCTCGATTAATCTGTGAAAATGTTTGACGGCCATGTATATTCCTAACAGCTCTCTGTCAAACGTAGAATATTTTTGTTGAGTTTCGCTCAATTTTTGTGAAAAAAATCCTAATGGTTCCCATTTGCGTCCGGATTTTTGTTGTAAAACTCCACCAACGCAAGTAGCACTAGCGTCGGTCATGAGCGCTAGTGATGCGTTGCGGGAAGGATGCGCTGTTAACACTGCGTTTTTCATGCTTTCCTTGCATTTTTCGTAAGCTTTGTCTGCTTCCGTTGTCCAAGGAACAGGTGAATTATCGTTCTTTTTTGAACCATGTAGATATTCGTTTAAAATTCTTTGATTTTCCGCTGCGCGTGGAATATTACTTCTGTAGAAATTGACCATGCCCAAAAATCTTCTTAATTCTTGAATTGTTTTCGGTTTGGGAAATTCCATGATTGCTTTGTAATTTTCTTCGGTAGGGTGTATTCCTTGGCTCGTTATATGATAACCTAAGAAATCTATTTCCCTTCTGAAAAATTCGCATTTTTCGAGATTAATGGTTATTCCATTCTCGTGTAAACGTTTGAAAACCGTTTCTAAATGCTGATAATGCAAATCTTCGTTGTCCGATGCGATGAGACAGTCGTCTACAAATATAAATACGAAGTTTAAATCTCTAAATAAGGAATCCATGAATCGTTGAAATGTTTGTGCCGCATTGCGTAATCCGAAAGGCATTCTTAAGTACTCAAAAAGTCCAAAAGGTGTGATGATGGCTGTTTTTTCTATATCTTTAACAGGAATACAATGGTATGCTTTACGTATATCTATCTTGCTTAGTATCTTCTTATTTTCTAATATGTATGTAAAGTCAGTTAATCTTGGTAGTGGGTATTTGTCCGGTACTGTCGTGCTATTGAGCATTCGATAGTCTCCACACGGTCTCCATTCGCCATTTTTCTTTTTTACCATATGTAATGGGCTTGCCCATGGGCTATCTGACGGTCGGCAAATTCCGAGTTCTATCATATTTTGAAATTCCTTTTTGGCTATGTCGTATTTTTCTGGAGGTAATGGTCTTGCCCGAGCTGCGACGGGTGGTCCTGTAGTGATAATGTGATGTTCAATCTTATGTTTGGGCGCATTGCGGAGAGAGGACCCTTTCGTGATGTCTTCGTATTTGTTTAAAAGTTGCGTAATACGTGGATTCGTTCCCACTGCGATAGTACGAATTGTTTGTTGTGTCGCTTTTTCCGAAGTTACATGCGTTGTCAGCTCTGTAACTTTGTCGATAAGTTTGCGACCTGCTATGTCGACTAATAGTTTATAGTGCTCTAGAAAATCTGCTCCAATTATTGGTTGTGTAACATCGGCGATTACAAAATTCCATTTATAACATCGTTGTAGTCCTAAATTCAAGGTAAGCGTCTTCTCGCCGTAAGTCCTAATTTTAGTCCCATTTGCAGCGTATAGTGTGTATTGTTCATTTTGTAAAATTGAATGTCTCTGTTGCTTGCTAATGACTGAAATATTTGCGCCCGTGTCAATCAAAAACTTCATACCACTTTTTCGGTCGGTAATGGTGAGGCGATTGGATGGGTGGATTGCACAGAGTTTCGCCGTTGTCTGTGCTCTTATTCGTTTCCCTGGTTCCGTACGTAAGTCATTGGTTTCCAACCGCATGGTTTAATGCAGTTCTTTGCATATTTTCCGAATCTTTCGTGGTAGTAACAAAATCGATTTGCTCCTCTATAGTTTGTTCTCGGCCTCATAATCGGGAATTGTTGACGTTTCTTGAAATGATTGTGCGTGTTGGGTCGATAGCCATATTGACCTTGCTGAATTGCGTCAATATCTATCTGTAATTTTGCTAGCTGGGCTAAAATGCATGCTGTATTGTTGTCGTTTGAAGTGTCGTTGCTAACAGCTGATATTTCGGTTACTTTTGAATTCATTATTATTTTGTCTGCAATTTGGCTCAGTTTGTCAATTTCCATGTCTTCCGTAACTGCTAGAACCGTAGTAACTGATGTTGGTAAAAGCCTGAACCATAGTAGTTTAATTGTTTCGTCACTGATTTTTCCTCTCCCGAGGACTCGCATTTGACGTAATAACTGCGAAGGTTTTTGATCTCCGAGTTCTGTCTCTGATATTAATTTTTGAAACTGTCGCTGTTCTGTTTCTTCGTAACAATCAATTAAACGTTCCTTGATGTTTTTGTATTTATCTGTAGTCGGTGGTGAAGTTATTAGGTCACTAACTTGTAGTATTTCTTCCTTGGATAACTTTGCTATTACTGTACAGTATTTGTATTCGTCTCCTTGCTTCTGTGGTGCTAATATGGCTTCTAGTTGCGTGAACCATAATCTTGGTTGGTCTTTCCAAAATTCCGGAATGCGGGATAAAACCGAGGTGCCAGCAGCTACTTCAAGTGTTCCTTGCTGATTTATGTTCGCCTTGCACGGTGATTGTGCCATGTTTCTTGCTGCGTATTCGTTCGTCGGGGTCACCAATTTGCCAAACTTCTTGGCAGTATATGATTAGGTATAAATGAGACAAAAGATGTAGTATAGTCTGGTTATAATTATCCAAAGGTGCATCTTATATACTAACGACTTCGTGTTGATAACAGATAGTAGAAACATTTAATAGATACTGAACGTGCGATAAGGAACATAAGATTGTGATGTAGATTGTAGATACAGCACAAAGATATTGTACTGTAACAATCATCATGGTTTTTTCTGTGTCTATTTAGAAATATATAAGTATATTTATCAGTTGTCTGGTTACCATAATACAGGCTCTACCTAGTTTTATGTATCTCTTACCATAACTCGGGACCAGAGGCGAAGGGTTAAACTTTTTCAGAGGTAACCTGATACAAAAATATATCTTGCTGGACATAGTTCTCTATACCTTTAATACTAAGTAACTACAATTCAAAGGGAAGCCAAAATAATGGTGTTCTAAGGACCGGGACTATGAAGTACCGGACTTTTGAAAGGCGTGGATGGGGCCGAAGCCAACACGTAGATGCCAGTTAGAAAATTTAATCTAAACCTATGTGACACTAACCGGCAATTATCGCTGAATACACTAAGGAAATGTACCTAAAAACAATCCCCGGTTAGTGTAAAACTATTGCAAAAAATGGTAACTAAATAAATTGGGTTATAGAGATGAGGTGTTTGTGAATTGGTTGAAACGGTCTTGGTAAAGAACTATCAAAATTGCGGTGTCTCGTCACTCACTAGATGCCCCCCCATCTGCCTGCCACAGGCATACGAGCTAAACAGGCGACGAGGAGCAACATGGATGTGAGCAGCTTGTGGTGTCGAGCGGTGCGGCGCCGATTTCACCATTAAGAAGAAGGCCCGTGAGCGGTTTTCCCAGTAATTATGCCCTTGAAAATGACACTTCCACCCCCGAGCATACAAGCCCTGGCGACCTCTCTTTTTTTTCTTAAATTTGTTTATTAAACAAACTTACAGTAATTAACACATAGTAAACTCGCCAAACTTAACGTTTGATGGCTACCTCTGGCCTCTGGCCGGCCGGTTAAGGCAAGACAGAGTTGAGAGTCCTGCGGATGCTCATGGTATTCTACTCCAGCCGGCCAGTGAAAGCAAGCGGGAGGCAAGGTCCAGACCGACTCTCTGAGACTGGGACCGCTGTATCGCCACGCAAATTCAGCTCATCACAAAGCTGCCCTAGCTGTGGTTTGTGTGCCGTTTTTGCACTCTTATGACATTTTTTTAATAGCAGCTTTTAAAATTCTTAGGCACCTATAGTGCCTAAGAATTTTAAAAGCTGCTATTATATCCCTTAGAGTGTTGCATTAGTCTTATATGAGGAGATAACGACTGACCCTTATTGCGAGTCCGATGCCTTAGCCATTATACTACCGCCGGCTACTTACGTGTACACTTACATTTACAGATTTTTTCCAGCGAGGATCATGTTTTTTAATTATCTACTTACAGAACGCGCGCTGAAAGAAAATAAAATACATATTATTAATAATATCAAATAAGATTTGTGACAAATGAAATAGAGCAAGTACCTACCTATGTAAATGTTGTATGTCGATAAAAAGTAAGTACCTACGAGTATTTTTAATTACAGCAATTATGCGAGTTGTGTTGAAGTTTAAAATATTCATGGAAAATTGCGTTCTAATTTCTGTTACAAGTTCTTGACGTAATTTACCAGAATTTCTCATTTATTATGTTGTTTTATAAGGAAGGGCCATATTTATCAGTCGAAGATTGACTGATACGAACCATTAGCCAAACCACTTCGTTCAAACTCAGCTCGTTTCATCGCATCAACAGAAATAACTCAAAGAAGATTAAATTGATAGATCTAGTTTACCACGATATTGCGGATGTGCTGTCTATAGAAATTAATTAGGTTACTTTTTTTTATTAAATACCTGTATTGGTTGTGATGCTATAATCACTGTTATTACAATCGTGTATTCGCTGCGGTGGCTAGTTTCGATCTAGGCAGCTAATTGAACGGTGACTAGCCAACTACACAGAAAATGGATTTTGTCCGGCGGCTCAGAAAACTGACACAAATAAAAAGTATTTGGATGCAGGGACTATGACTTAATGTGTTCTCTGGCTCTGCCATCCCTCTGAAACTTTGCCAGGACCGGCTCACTTGTCTATTTACACCATCCTAATTCTTAAATAAATATTATCTATACTAATATTATAAAGCTGAAGAGTTTGTTTGTTTGTTTGTTTGAACACAGTAATCTCAGGAACTACATGTCGGAATTGAAAAAATCTTTCACTGTTGGATAGCCCATTTATCGAGGAAGGCTATAAGGCTATATAAAATCACATTACGACCAATAGCAGTGGAGCAGCAATGAGAAATGGTGCAAAAACGGGGAAAATTTACGCAGACGTAGTTGCGCGGGACAGTAAGTAGTAAATATAAGTGAACCAAATAAACAGAAGCCTATAATCACTTACTATATTGTTTTGATGATACAATTAGCTAAACGACTTACGAACTATATCGGGGAAGGTCAATTTTATTATCTGGCTACTTAAGCAATTATGATAAAATATGTATATATCTCAGTTCTTAAATTTTTACTTTTGGCCTTGGAGTATCCCATATAATGAAATTAAGTCTTTGGTAAGAAAGTAGGTACGTTTTTGCAACATTTTTCATTGCTGCTTCGCTTCTATTGGTCGTAACGTGATGTTAAATAGCCTTCCTCGATAAATGGGCTGCCAGTAGGACCAGTAGTTCCTGATATTACCGCGTTCAAACCTTTACACTTCCACTTTATAGTATTAGTACAGAAATGTATTTCATTGAGTAGATTAAGTAGATCTAATTAATTACAAAGGTTAAAGAACTTTACCACAGTCAATCAAAATTATTATCAAAAAGTCTATAAATGACGATTCATCCTCACTAGTGATGATTTTATAAATTACCACATTTCTCGGCTTCTCAAAGACGTCTAAATGTTAAGCCACCGATCCTGTGCCTCTCTCTGAACTATGTGCGTGCTGGATAGCCGTGCAATTGTGTTGACACACACATTTGTGCCTCATCATCTCTCCGGCATAGTTGCCCGCCGCCGTAAAAGTAATCGAATTTTATGTTTAGGTACTATTTACTGGTTGAAGTTCTTATTTTGTTCCGCAAACCGCCAATGTTAGTACGAGGGCGCATCTGGCTAGCAAAGTCTAGTATATTAGGTATATATCGGGATGTTATTTGCCATAGGAAAATTTCCACGAATCGATGAAAAATAAACCACGACGCGCCAGAACATCGAACTATTCCAGATGTTAAGGTATCGTTCCGTAAATGCCGTTTAGTCTATTTAATAGACGAAATAATTATGCCAGTATTAATAATATTATATTAGATCGCTAATAAAATAGCCGTTTTGGTTTTCAATTTCCCTAAACCTACTAATCGTGGCTGTAAGATATTGTATGTAAGATATGTATAAGTCGGTGACTCAGTGACGAATAGATCGAGAGATCTGTGAGGCAACGTTGTTACCGTCGGTCCATAGAGGGGTAGAAAGAGTGAAGAAGGAAGGTTGTTAGACTGCTGTTGTATCTCGTTAGTCGTATTAGCTGTAGGTAGTTCTCGTAAAGTTGCTTTAAGAAATGTAAAGCACAGTCTTCTTTTTAGTTTCACGAGGAAAATAATAATAATAATATTTTGGGACAACTCATACAACGCCATCTGATCCCAAACTAAGCAGAGTTTGTACTATGGTAACCAGACAACTGAGACATACTTCTAAATTTCTAAATACATACATATATTGTAGATAAATGCATAATACATGCCCCTACCGCCTAGGAAAGATGGTGAAGGTAATGTGAGGCGACTGGACACCTGGTGGGTTTTTAGTGCATACTAAAAAACCCACCAAGTATCCAGTCGCTGTCTTCATGGCCGGGCCGCCGAAGACTATGCTGTTCAAAGGTAATAACGGTCCCAATAACAGATTTGGCTACACGCCACACGATCTATCTATGTAAAGATTAATAATAACGCTGATTCAATGAATCATAATCGCTGCATCATTTATAACCAAAATGAATCACGGAATATCATTCAAAATATAATTAATTTATTCAGAACACACGTTTAAGATTCAGATCACGTAGGGTCTGCAAGCGAGGGTTGTTCAACGAGGCTCATTAATCACAGGCTGCCCCCATCTGTCATTATTCTAATACATTATACTTACACGATAATTTATACCGATCTTTAATGCATCGTTGACCCCTTTACAACACAGATGTTATATACACCACGCGCAATGTTATGACGAGGATGATTTATCATAACACAATCATAAACGGTGTTTTTATTGTACATAAAAAGGTTATATGCAAGCCTAAAGTATTTATTGAAAGCCGTTACTGTAGCCTGTAAACACTAAGAGAATTGTCGTTGATGGAGACGAAGTAGAAAGAAGTAACTGTATGGAATTGTTGTCCTAGCTAAAAAAGTCTGACATAATATAAACTTGAAAGATGCATTGTAACGCGTGCCAGATATTGACTGCCTACCAATAAATCAAGAAATCTGTGTAATATAAAAACTTTACCCCCCTACTTGAACAGTCGGGTAAAAAATATTGATTGACTGTTACATCCACGCACATTTCCAGTTACTGAAACAAAGGCACACAGATTGTTGTTGTGCCGACAACGCAAATAATGTACTTATCTTTTGATTTTATATTAAATTTCAAATTTCAATCAAAACCAAACTACAAATAAGCCGCGTGGTAAAAGTTTTATGATAAAGTAAAATACCTATCGTATACATGGAAACCACACATTTAATGTTTAACACAACTCAGTTAGCCGATAAAAACAAACCGTTTAGCACCGTATCCTCGCTCAACCACGTTTAGCAGCCGGCACCGACAGTACGTACTTGTACCTAACTAGGTCCACGCCAAACTCTCCAAAAAGCGCTTGGCGGTTTTCATTCAATGTTCAGTACCTGTTACAGACCGGATACTTTTATTTACCGACAACTGTGAAGCCACAATCGAGTTTTACGCACTCAGTGTCCTTTTGGGGTCCTTATTCACTATGTTTTTTTTACGTTTTCCAAGCCCGCGTGACCTGGCGAATGCGCGGTGCGCTCAAAGATGTCCACCATTATGACAAGATTTTAACAGTTAAAAGCGCGGGCTTGCCGCAACAACGAAAAAAAAGTTAGTGAATAAGGACCCATATCTCAAAATAGCATCTAGAGTCAGCAACATAATCTAGCGATTTACAAAACGATCACTTAATGGCGAAGCTTCCCATCGAACAATACGTCATTACAATTTGGTATTCCAAGAATTTAAAGTCATAAATTATTATGCTATGCTGCCAGTTCATTTCAAACCAGAATACAAAAAAAAAATGGGAAAGTTTTCCCATTTTTTTGCTGATTTTATTTGCACCTTTTGCTAAGTGTTTCATGAAGTTGTCCACTGAGGCTCTCTACCACCATGTAATTGGCTGGGCTCTGGTCAAAGTAACATTGAAACGTTGGATGGAGGTAGCACACGACTGCAGTATTTATAATTCTTTAAGCAACATATTTTAGTGCCACAAAAAGTTGATGGTCTGCTGATCCTAATCTAAACTCGAGTATTTTTGCTAGTGCGCCAGTGCACTTAAATAAACTGATCGTAAAACTTACCTCTCGTACGTAGTTTTATTAGTCGGTCTGTTGCGGTGCAAGCCGCTGTCAGTCTGTGGTGGCGGATGATTTGGCATCAGATTATGTAACAGTAAAGATTTTTCCTGTTCTGAGGTATCATAGTTCAACTTCTGGATATGTATTTTATAAAGCGACTGAATCCGTTTCCGGAAAGGGGAGGCCCTTTCCAACTGTCAATACAGTAATAGACCCGGAGGAGAACACCAAAAAATGCAAGTTCTTTATAAAGGCTGATTTTGTTGATATTACGACTAAAGGATTATTTCTTTACTCCACAATAAAGAAACAATCCCTTGAATAGTCCGCTGGATTCCTTAGCGTTTGGCCTACTGGGTCCTTATTCACTATCTTTATTTTGTTGTCGTGACAAGCCCGTGTGAACTGACGCATGCGGGGTAACATATTCGAGCGCACCGCGCATGCGTTAGTTCGCACGGGCTTGTCACGGCTACGAAATAAAGATAGTGAATAGGGACCCAGGACTTTAATAGGCTACTAACAGCATTTGTCACAGTGTTATACTGACTGACTAATTTTTATATGATTCAGATAATATTCTACACCGGATATACTAATTTTCAGATACGTATTCGATACCAAGCGCAGATCGCACACTATTAATGAATACAACTTTAACGCATGACTGACCGACTGGTTACAAAATGTTGCATGACTGACAAATGTAAAACTTATTAAGAATTAATATACTACTAGAAAACTATTTTTTTAAATTTTAGAAAGCAGATCACTATATATTTAGTTCATTCGAAAACAATTAACCTGCCCCTGCACCAAACGCTAAGGAACCCAGCTGACTGACCAAAGTATTATTTCTTTACACTACTAATGTGACGTAATAACAAAAAACCAGCCTTTATAAAGTACTTGCATTTTTTGGCGCTCCCCTCTTGGACTATAAGTGCGGTTAATATCAGTAGGGTATAATTGGGGGTTCTGGATCACTTCCTCGCTTCGCTCGGCGCGTGATCCAGAACCCCCAATTCTCCACACATAGAACATGATCCAGAACCCCCAATTTTCTACACATGCAATATGATCCAGAACCCCCAATTTTCTACACATGCAATATGATCCAGAACCCCCAATTTTCTACACATACGCGAGCGATTAATAACTACAATGTGTGATGCATTTATCGACGCGAGTCTGAGAAACTAATCAACCGTTTGATTTGGAGCTGAACTCTAAATAATATAATTATGTATGCGTATGTATGACTGCCTCTGTGGCGCAGTGGGAGTGTGTCCGACTGCTGCGCAAGAGGTTGTAGGTTCGATTCCCACACAGGACGCCACTGTGTGTGATCCACAAATTGTTGTTCTGAGTCTGGGTGTTCTTTGTGTCCGTGACATGTATGTTTGTAAAGTCCCCGCGACACGGGGCTTGCACCATACTGCGGGAGTAGTCTTTAAAAAAAAATGTACATTCTAGTTCAAACACTTTTTATTTTATTTATTTATTAAGATTAATAAAAAAAAAAAACATGATTTACATGAATACCTACTTAAAACTAATACATGCCCAAAAATAAAAACAATGTAACAATTACTTATAGGTAAACACCGCTTATTAAAATGCTATTAACATTTTAAACAATGAAATTTCTTATCGCACACAATCATCTACTAATCAATAAATAATCTCTCCCTTTAATTTGACATATCGATCGGGTACCCAGCTGGTGCAGTGGATAAGCCATTGGCTACTGCTATCGGGTCGCGGGTTTGATTACCACGCGAGCAAATATTTGTATGACATACAGATATACGTTTCGGTTTGGGTGTGACATGAAACTAGGAAAAAAATATTGGACTTGGTTACATTTTTCAATAGAAACATACTTAATTTGGTTTTAAAGTTACCCAGTGATAGATAGGTATCGATCTTATTGTTCTGAGAGAGTACATACCAATTCCTTTTTAGAAAATCGTCTCAGGTATACGCGACGGAGCGGCGCCATCGCCGAATAAGGAAAGTAAGCATGTGGTCATATTGAGTAAGTAACAATCAATTAATTTTAGATCTTATTTGCTGATAACATAGAACTCATTTTTTAGCACACATATCAAAATCGCTTTCTCACTTAGCTAGCGATTTGTCACTAAAACCACTGCTTAAAAATGTGATCTACAAATAAGACTGCATGGCATAATTTCATTTTAATTAGCACACATCTCCTGCACTTGCAGCTTGTCTTTGACAATAATATTTTACAATATATTGTGAACAAGAGAACAGGAAGTATGTACGTACAACTCTACAATCACTATTTATATCGAATAATCTAATAGTAAGTTGAATTTGTGAGTGAAATTTATTTATGGTGTTCTTAATTTTAGGTCGACCAATCCCTTCGATTCTGACTGCGAAATACCACCATCTCAGCCATCGCCGTCGGTAGAAAAAAAGAAGATAAGGAAAAAGGTTGTCGGAAAAACAAATAAAAATTCTGTGAAAAAAATTGCTCCGGCGGTGGTCAAATCTAGCTTTTTTGGGTCCGACTCGGAGACAGAAGTTGATTTGCCAGCGCCAACGAAATCGCTCAAAAAAAGGAAGCTGTCGGATTCAGAGGTATGCTGAAGTTTTTTTATTTGTAAATACGGAGTCCTTTTATTTTCCATTATTTTAGCATATTAGTTAGACTTTGATGTTCTAAATACGATTCCCGAGGGGTTAGGTAAAATTTATGGTTCAGTATATTTTTTTCAGAATCTGTCATGCTTTCCTTTTAAATTATTTACCTGACTACGGCGAAGCCAAAAGGAAGGGTAATGATTTTGGCAGTCTATGTATGTATGTTTGTATGTTCCACCACAGCGCCTAAACTACTCAACGGATTTTAATAAATGAGGTGTCAATGAATTCGTAAGAATAGCCCGGGTGACATAGGCTATATAAATTTTATCCGTAGTCCCGACTACGGATAAAATTTTTAGTTTTTTAAACTTATTCTTGTTTCTAATGATAATCATTTTTAAATTTCAGAACGAGCAAGAACTTGGTGGTGAACCCATTCGAGCGGCTGCGTTGCGGAGCTTCTTATCAAGACGTAGTGGTTCCGGTTATACACTTCAGCGGGACCCCACCCGGCAGGGCAACTACTACGTGGAACTGCGTGTTTACAACGCTCGAGAAGCGGAGGTGCTCAGCAATGACCGCTGGAAACGAGCACTAGTTACCTACAAATCGGCTGTTGACGACAGCAGTCCGGTGTGGAAAGCAGTCACAAAACTTGTGACTGTTGCGAAAGAAGATTATCGGAAGATACAACCGATACTCTATCAGTCAAACGTATTTTAAAATTAGGTAAGTGTCCTACTAGTACCTATTTAAAGGACCCATAATATTGTACCTACATATTTAAAAACCATTTAAAATACCTACTTATGATATACCTATATTTTTCAATGTTTTCCTTTTTTGTTCTTTTGAATAATATTAATAATTATATTAAACTTGTTTGAAAAGCATGTTCTATATTGTTGAATTTAAGTAAGTAAGTACCTATGCATAAAGTCTATAATTGATATTTTTTAATGTTTATTTCCTCAGATAATTGTAATGAAATAATATTGCATGAGTACTTACTCATATAATATTTATAATGATTATTTGTATGATTTTCTTTCAGTAAACCAAAAAACTAAAAACAAAAACCAAAAGCCAAAATCCAAAAGCCAATAAACTCGAATTAATGAATGTCAAATTTTAAAATTCATGACCATTTAATATGATCTTGAATCTTATTTTTTAAGAACTTAATAAATCCAGATCAGTAATTGTGACCTTGAACTTTTAATCTTGAAGTAATCAAAAATTATGACCTTTAAGTACTAAATTAAAACTTATATATCAACTATAGCTCAAAATAAATATTTTATATTTTGTCTAATTGAATTTACGATTAAATTTATGAATTAGGTACTGCTTTACTTTTTGTATTTAACATAACCAAACAAACATGAAATTTTGCCCAGATTGTAAAGTTTATGTTCAAAAATATTCATCACATAAGAAAAGTAATATACATAAATCAAACTGTTTGTTGAGTACTGAATTTGATAATGTGCAAATAATAGCTACAGCTTTTAAAAATAGAATTGCTAGTTACAGATTTAATCCTATGAATACAGATAACATATCACCAGAGATATTTTTATCAGATATTTCTAGCATGGTTTACAAGATTATTGAGACATTGCGAATAAAACACCGAGCGATTAAAATACAATTTGAGCTTTTTGTATTGTACAAGTTACCTAAAAATGAAGAATTGTCTTTGAAATCTTTTAATACAAAGTATTATGTGATAATACAAAATACTAATATAAAATTATTTTTTGAAGAATGTGTGCAAAAATTGCTGTATAAATGCACCGAATTTGAAATGTCAGAATCTGGCTGGGCTATAGAGTCGATTAATCATTTGGAAATGAATATAGTTAAGTATAATCCCTTAAAAGCTGGCAGTTACATATCTTTACCCCTAAAAATTCTTAAAACAAAATCATGTCTTAACATTTGCAATAAAGATAGACATTGCTTTCTCTGGTGTATTGTAGCACATATGTATCCAGCACGGCATAACAGTAATAGAGTTTCATCATATCCACATTACTTAAATTTATTAAATATAAATGGTATATCTTTCCCACCAACATTTGATGACATAAAACAATTCGAAAAAAAAAATCCGACTATAAGTGTAAATGTTTATGGTTTAGAAAAAAATAACACTATTACTGGGCCATTATACAAAACTTTACAACGGAAACTGACCCACGTAAATTTATTACTAATTGAAAGAGGAGACAAAAGTCATTTCTGTTTAATAAAAAATTTCGCGCGACTAGTGCATGATCAACTAACAAAACACAAATCTAAAATTCACTTATGTGATGAATGTTTTATATATTTTGATTCAGAGACAAAACTAAATAATCATAATTGCGCACGAATACAAACACTGCTCCCAGAAGAGAATAGCAAGCTTCGATTTTCTAATTATATAAGAACTCAAAGAATTCCTATTGTTATTTATGGAGACTTTGAAAGCTTACTTCGAGAATATTCAGATAAAAATAAAAGTCAGTATGTCGAAAACATACAAATTCATGAAGCAACTTGTTTCGCCTATTATATATGCTGTGAGAGTAATCCAGAGCTTAATAATTTAGTATCTTATCGAGGTCCAAATTGTTCAAAAAAGTTTGTAGATTCTATTGCTAAGGATTTAGAAACTTTATATGACATTTTATCTTTGCCTAGAGACATGATTCCACTGAATGATGAAGAGCTTCTTTCATTTAAGACTGCTACAGTATGTCATATTTGTAAAGAAAATTTTTCTAATAATGACTGTATTGTTCATGACCATGATCATTTCACAGGTAAATATCGGGGTCCAGCTCATAATTCATGCAATTTAAATAATAAGTCTGTAAAATTTATTCCCATAATATTTCATAATCTTTCAGGATATGACTGTCATTTATTTATAAAAGAACTTTCAAGTGTTTCCGGTCGAATCAATTTAATTCCAAAGACTAAGGAAAAATATATTTCTTTTACCAAATTTTTTCCATTTAATTCTCAGAAAGTAGTCCAATTAAAATTTATAGATTCTTTTAATTTCTTAAGTTCGAGTTTAGACAACTTAGTAAAGACATTGGACTCCAATGATTTAAAGCATTTACGATCATTTTTCATTGATAAAAAATTATTTCAATTATGCCTTAGGAAAGGCGTGTATTGCTATGACTATATAGACTCCTGGGAACGATATGCAGAAACTCAGTTACCAGATCGCTCAAATTTTTATAATAAACTCACATCCGATACAGTGTCTACTGACGATTACAATCACGCTTTAAAGATGTGGGCTATATTTGGTATTAAGAATTTAGGCGAATATACTGATTTATATTTGAAATGTGATGTCTTACTATTGTGCGATGTATTTGAGAAATTCCGATCTATGAGTTTATGTCACTATGAGCTTGACCCTTGTCATTACGTTTCATCACCATCATTAAGCTGGGACGCCATGCTCTTGTTAACTAAAGTAGAATTAGATTTAATATCTGATATAGAAATATATCAAATGCTAGAAAAGGGTATTAGAGGAGGTCTTGCCCAATGTTCGCTGCGATATGCAAAGGCTAATAATAAATATTTGCCAGACTATAACGAAAAAGAACCCGATACATTTTTAGTTTACTTAGATTGTGTCAATTTGTATGGGCATGCTATGACACAAAGACTTCCCACAGGAAATTTTAGGTTTTTAACAAAATCTGAAATAGCTTTATTTGAAATTGCATCTGTTACTGCTGATAGTGATGAAGGGTACATACTTGAAGTTGATATTCATTATCCGCCTGATATACATGACGAACATTCTGATTTGCCATTTGCACCAGAAAAAATGCCCGTTCCTGTTCCATGTGATGGCAAAAACACAAAACTAATTGCTAATCTGTATGATAAATATAGATATGTCATTCACTATGTTCATTTACAAGAATGTTTAAAGAATGGTCTTATATTATTAAATATTCATAAAATTCTAGCATTTACTCAAAAAAATATCTTAGAACCATACATAAATCTTAATACAATACTTAGACAAAAAGCTAACTCAGTATTCGAAAGAGATTTTTTCAAGAAGCAAAATAATTCAATATTTGGTAAAACAATTGAAAACAAAAGGAAACAAGTAGATGTTAAATTAGTTAATGTGTGGAAAGATAACTTTAATAAGACCAATAAAATAAAAGGGGCAGAAAAATATGTGAGCGCCCCTAATTTTAAAAATATGGCTATTATTTCAGAGAACCTTGTTGCTATTCAATTAGAGCCTGCTAAAGTAGTTTTAGATCGACCAATATATATTGGTTTTACGATACTGGAGTTAGCAAAGCGTCATTTATATCAATTTCACTATTCTGTTATGAAGAAAATATACAAAAATGACATAAGCCTTTGTTATACTGATACTGATAGTCTCTTGTATTTAATACAAACTGATGATTTTTATAAAGACATGAAACAAAATATAAAATATTTTGATACAAGCAACTTTGAAGACAATAATATTTATGGTATTCCAAAAGTGAATAAACAAATACCTGGCTATTTTAAAGATGAGATGGGTGGTGATATCATTACAGAGTTTATTGGTTTGAGGGCTAAATTATACTGTTTAAATAGTTTAAATAATACAATTAAAAAAGCTAAAGGAGTTAAAAAACCTATTTCTAATAGGCTCACAATTGAAAAATATAAAAATACTTTGAATAATGATATAAATTTCAGAGATACTATGTATGTCATTCGATCCAAAAATCACAAGTTGTATACACAGAAAATTAATAAATTAGTACTCAACGGAAATGATGACAAACGTCAAATTAAAAGAAATATAATTTATACTGTACCTTGGGGTCATTATCGTACTATGTTTTAAGCTATAATTGTGACTGTATTTACTATCTTTTCTGTTTATAATGTTACAGTAATTTAAAGCTAAAATTGTGAATCTACCTAATTTTAGAATCTACCATTGTTTATGTTAAAATAATTTAAAGTTATAATTGTGACTATGTATCTACATACCTACCTAATTTTAGTATCTACCATGTATTTACTTTATGTTTATAATGTTACAATAATTTAGAGCTATAATTGTGACTATGTATCTACCCATGTATTTACTTTGTTTAATGCATAAATAAAAAAATCTTATGAATCATAATGTTTCTTGTTTCATTTTTGTATTTGTGTAATAAATATAATTTGCCTAAGTACCTATAACCTGAGTCTGAGTTCAATTCTCAGCTCAAATACATGTTTAATACAAATGGTTACCTTGCTGTCTTAGTCCATTAGTGATTTATGACCGCATAGTGTGGCAACAGACCAGCTTTCACAGGATCTTGGAATGGCAGCGGTAATTTTTAACTCTCTATTAACTAGTTAACTAGTAAATTCTGTGTGGAGAACCTAAAGCATAAAGAAAATAACTAAACTTAAATAAATAGACTGGGATTTGATGTCTCAAGTACTCTAATATATTTGACTATGCAGAAGATTGTTGTGAGTAGAAGTGTAGCGGCTTTGTGAGCTTTCTTTTTATACACATTGTTTTCACAAGAATAAAGCATTGTGGTTCAGTATTTTACTGTTATATTAAAATAATATAGACACATAAGTTAAAGAAATCAGTCCCATAGCTAAATATCAGTTTTTTTTTTTAGTATTGGGTTTAATTAATATAAAAATATAAGCAGGAATTATAATCTTAGTAGTTATATAATAGTAGGAGGTAGTTTAATAGTTTATGCACACTTGCCATGCTAGATTTGCTGCACATATTTCAATACAACAATGAAGACTTGGAAATGTAGTTACGGCGTTAACGTTCAAGACTGGGCAACACTGAAAACCAGTAATAAGATGGGTCGTCATGCTCATCCTATGAATGCTGAGTACCTTGCCCTATTTTGTAGGCACATCGTACAACTTTCGTATTTTTCTTTGTGTTTTTATTTGGTTGGCATAGTAAAATAGAGATTTTGCGACATATTTTTGTTTTAAAGTGACAGTGACAAATGACATGTCACATGTTAAGTCACCTAGCGCTACGTCATGAAAATGTTTGTCAATGCGGAATTGCGGACTCTGACCTCCAGCCTTTTGCGCCTATACTTTATCTAAATATTTTTGTTTGTAGTTAATTAGTAATTTCGAAAAGGATAATTTATTTAATATTCCAAAAGCTAATTAAAATACCTGATTATTTAAAAGATAAATTAGGTGGTGAAATTATAACGGAATTTGTAGGTTTAGGCGCAAAATTATACAACAACATTTTGAGTAAAACAAATGTTTTGGTTAATATTAAATTTATTGTAAAAAACAAAATACTTGTAAGCTTCTTGTATTTAAGTTTGCTTGTAAGATGTACAGTAAAATATTATATTGTTAGTGTAAAAATATTTTTATTTACAACATGTGTCACTGACCTAATAACAAGCATAAATATAATAAAATTGTTAGTTAGGTTAATAATTTTTTATTTTTTACTATGTACTTACAATATATTTACTGGGTTGAGTATTCATTATAATAAAGGTATTATATAATCTTATATATTTTAAAAATTTATTGTTCCAATATGAAATAAACAGATTTTTTTAAAATAATATAATTTATCATGACAATAATAATAAGTAGATTACAGTATTTAATAAAAGATTACACATTATGTCTGCTTAACTTTTTGACTATTTTACTAACTAAATGTTCAGTCTCATTCATGACGTCATCGTAATCACTAGTCACTAAATATTGCACACTCACACCCGCGCTGTCAGGATCAAGGTTTATTTTATCCATATTACTATTGTCCAAATTATGTATGTATATTTGTATTAAATTACGAACTTGACCCGGCTCCTTACGCATAACAAAAGAGGTATTTTTAAAACATTTTGATTTAATTTTTTTCTTCTTTATTGCTTCTTGTTCCTCTGCTTTTTGTTTTTTATATTCTTCGCGAGATTTGGCTGCTACTTCTGCATACCAGCTTTCTCTATCCTGAGCATAATAAAAAGGATTGGTGATTGGGTCCGCATCTCCTATTAAATTCTGAAAAAAAAAAAAAAAAAAAAAACAGTCATTCAATAAATAAATAACACAAGTAATATGAAAAATGGATTTAAGTAAGTTAAGATAAACGCAATATTTAATTACCTCACGTAAATTATCTGCGATATCTATAGAGGGGCTGTAGGACGGTGCCAGAGACATGATTCTGTAAATAAATTAATATTAATTATTAAACACTTATTGAAAGTAAAAAAAAAATGCATGGCATTAAAATAAAATAGAAAAAAAAAAAAAACAAAACTTACCAGGCAATTGTAGTTTAATTGACAAACAAGAGGTCCAGCTTATGGCAAATACTGCAATGAAATGAAGCGACTACCTACCTAACTTAGATGTGGATTATTTTAAACAGTGGCATTTGATATTGAGTAATGCGAGAATGCAATATTTTCATTAATGATTTCAATAATTAAACGAACCTGTCTTAACCTGTAGAAACGCGATAAATGAATATTCTTTGTCATGTCATGTTTCATATAATATTTTTGCTGACGATTTCAATAATGAAATAAATCTGTCTAAACCTGTAGAAACGCGTTAGTTGAATAGTCATGTCTAATATGATATTATTATTTATATGCATATTGTGCACATGCTTAATTTGATTTAATATGTTTATTACGAGTAATTACATACTTACTTATGTTAATAAAACTTATCTAAACATGTAGGTACAGAAATAGTAACAAAATGTCATGTTATGTTTTACATAATTTCCCCTTTTTAGTATAAAAAGTGAACACAAAAACGTATGTTAGCCATTCAACATAATCATTGACAAGATGAAGTTGGTTAAGCAACCCATATCTCTGAAAGTTAGCGGTATACAATTTAATGAACCTTCTCGCCAAATCAGACATAGTGCTTTATTACCAAATACAATTCGTTGTATAATATGTGGTCCGTCGAACTGTGGTAAAACAAACGTTATGATCAGCTTACTGTTACATAAAAATGGATTGAAATTTAAAAATCTTTATCTTTACTCCAAAACTTCTTTTCAGCCAAAATATCGATTCTTGAGCGAGGTATTAAAAAGAGTTCCTCAGATTAACTTCTATGAATTAAAAGATGATAAAGATGTTATAGCTCCGAGTGAAGCTTTGACTAACTCTGTATTTATTTTTGATGATGTTGCATGTGAAAATCAAGTTAATATCCGTAATTATTTTTGTATGGGCAGACATAAACAAATAGATTGTTTTTATTTATCTCAAACCTATTCTAAAATTCCGAAACAATTGTTACGTGACAATGTTAATTTTCTTATATTATTTAAACAAGATGATACGAATTTAAAACATGTTTACGATGAACATGTCGGCTCCGATCTACAATGGAAACAGTTTAAAGATATCTGTAAAACCATTTGGAGTAACCCATATAATTTCGTACTTATTAATAAAGAATCGCCCGTAAATAATGGAAGGTACAGACAGAATTTTGATACATTTTTGAAATTTGACTGAATTTATATATAATAAATAACATGAATAACAAATTCAGTATTAGATCTTCATTCCCTGAACACAGTTGTTTTAATATAAATATGGAGAAAAATATTAAAATTGAATTAATGAAGTCTGTGAACTCAATAAAGAACAAAATAAAACAAATGAAGAACCAGGAACACTCGATGAATTTATCACTCGATAAAGTCCTAAAACCTGTAACAGATCCCCTTAAGTCTTTAGTTGACGCGAATTTACCTGCGGAAAAAAATAAAAATGTAGAAAATAAAACACTACTTAATTTGGAAGGCATTGAGTCCGATGATATAAATACTAGTTCATCGAGTAAATTTGAAGAATGTTACAGTCCAGATCTGGATTCTACTCAATTCATTGAAAGCCCTAAAAAGGAATCGCTAGATGAAATATCATTAGAGGGAGAAGATATCTGTGGTATATATGATGACCTTAATATACCGTTTGGAATTAGAAGTAAAAACAAGACTTACATGATGGGTAACTCAGTAGTATCATTTTCTAGTTTGAATAATGATAAGAACGTTTTAGTTAAAATCGATGACAAAGTTTACAACTTTACATTAGGTTTGAAAGAACTTTTATTTAAAAGAAAGCCTGATTTAAAATTAATATCAAATGAAGATAAGCGGATCTACAAAGATATGCTACATTATACAAATGCTCATAGAAGAAATTTTAGCCCCAGAGGTCAGATAAAGTCAAGTAAAGGTAAAAAATATCGGGAAATAATTAAACCCTTGTTTTCGGAAACGTCTGACAGTAAACCTAAATCAAAACTTGGAGGAAACTTACCAAAACTAAAAAAATTTAAAAACAACACTGATTTAGTATACTGGGATGATCCCAATGAATTGATTGAGAGATTAAAATTATTAATGGCTTCAAGAGACGCTGGCAATACAAATCATGATAATGAAATATTATCTATCATTGAAGAACTAAAAGAAGCTAATATAATAAAGGAATAAATAGGAACAGCAATAGACATTTAATTCAGTTTAACATACTTAACAATCACGATCATTACCAAAATTTGTTATTAAATCAATCTGAGCTAAAAGACAAAAATATAAATTTGAACGAAAAATCATCATGATCAAAGCCGATGTGGTAAATGAGCTTCATAAAAATGCCAGGATAAATTTTCCTCGACGAAAAGTTATTATGAAAGATATAGACGATCTATGGCAGGCGGACTTAATTGATATGCAATCTATTTCTAAAGAAAATAAAAGCTTTAGATTTATCCTCGCTGTTATTGACACATTTTCTAAATATGCTTGGACCTTTCCTCTCAAAAGTAAAAACAAAGAGATTGTATGTAATACTTTTAAGATATTATTGGATAGAGGCCGTGTCCCTAAAAATATTCAAACTGATAATGGGACAGAGTTTTATAATAATAGATTTCAAAATCTAATGCAATCTTATAATATTAATCATTACTCAACATTCTCATCAAAAAAAGCTTCAATAGTCGAGCGATTTATTAGGACATTGAAATCTAAATTGTACAAAGAATTCAGTTTGAAAGGCAATTATAATTGGATAAATAATACCCTCAATAATGTTATTCATAAATACAATCACACATACCATAGAACGATTGATGAAATCCCTGCGAATGTGAATAATATAAATAAAAAACGTATATTAGAACGTTATGCAAGTTTAGTAAAAAAAGTTAGTGTAAAAGTAAGATATAAAGTGGGTGATTATGTACGTATCAGTAAGTACAAAGGAACATTTGAAAAAGGATATACACCTAACTGGTCAACAGAAATATTTAAAATTCGAGAAATACGTAATACAATTCCTATCACCTATTTAATTGAAGATACTATTAGAGGTCAGCCTATTTTAGGAGCATTTTATGTGCAAGAACTTCAAAAGACTAAACATCCTAATGTGTATCTAGTCGAAAAAGTTCTTAAAAAGAGAGGAAACAGAGTTTTAGTAAAATGGTTAGGTTTATCTTCTGCAGAAAATAGTTGGATAGATAAGTCAAATGCGCTATAAGAAACAAATTAAATAGATTATTGCAAAATAATGTCTGATTCCATTATTTATACTTATAAACTTAGATAACTGTCAATTGTTTATTCAACGCATTATATTTATAAAGTGTTTAATTTATTTTTAAACAGTCTTATTATGGGCACTGGAGAGAGTAGTCTTCTCAATTGGCTTATAAACCATTTACCATTTGAATTACATTTGCCGGGATACAATTACTGTGGTCCAGGTACAAAATTAATTAGGAGACTTGCGCGTGGTGATAAAGGTATCAACAAATTAGACGAATATTGTAAAGAACACGATATTGCATATCACAAATCTTCGAACTTAAAAGATCGCCATAAGGCTGATTTGATTTTGTTTAAAATGGCGAAAAAACGTATAGTTGCAGCTGATGCAGGTACAGGAGAAAAAATTGCAGCGCGTCTAGTGAGCAATATTATGACAAGCAAAATTAAAACTGGTACTGGCCTAAAAACTTACAGCCAAAAATCTTCATGCAAAAGGACTTCTGGAAAAGGACTTAAAAATAAATTTAAAAATGTTCTTACTGTCGCGAAAAAACGAATGAAAAAATTAAAACCAAAATGCAAGAAAGGGGCAATAAAACTAGCTATGGCTGCTGCCAGAGAATTAGTTGAAGATTCTTCTATTAAACTTCCCCGCGTTATTCCTATACCAAAAACGGGTGGAGTTTTGCCTTTGATTCCTATTTTTGCTGGATTATCCGCAGCGGGAGCCATAGCAGGCGGGGCGGCTGGTATAGCTAAAACTATAAATGAATTCAAGATGGCTAAAAAGCTATATGATGAATCGAAGAGACACAATGAAAAAATGGAAGCCCTTTGTATTGGAAATGGATTACATGTTAAGCCACATAAAAATGGTCTGGGAATTTTCGTATCAAAAGAAAAAAACTAAAGTATCGGCTACCCAATCGAGCCTTGACTAATTTTGACATTGTAAAATATGGAAATAATATTCCTTATTTTAGAGGTGTCTTTATGAGAGACGAACTTCCTACACACCCTTTTAAATATGAATGTGGTATTATTAATTTAGATATTTCTAAAAACCCCGGCTCTCATTGGGTAGCCTATGCAAAATGCAAAGATTATATCGAATATTTTGATAGTTATGGAAATCTTAAGCCTCCAAAAGAATTAATAAAATATTTAGGCTCTAAAATTCACTACAATTATGAAAATGTACAAGGCAATCATCCTTTCCATTGCGGACATCTTTGTTTAAACTTTTTAAGATTTTTTTGGATTAATCATGGAATAAAATAAACAGAATTTAAGAAAAGAGTTCAGTATGCAAGTATGTCTACTACAGTAACTATCTCCGGCAATAAATCAGAATTAGAATCATATTTTCAACCACCTCTGAGTTTATCTGGAAAATATGAGTGTGGATTATTATACTTTTCAATACTGAACTCAACATCAGGTCGTCGTTTTAGTAACAATACCTCATCTGTTATCAGAATTGAATGTGATTTGATATACGGTTCCTATACCAACGGATTACCAACTCACATTATTCACGAATTTGTGCCTAATACCGTTGTAGACGACCAATATATAGAAACGCCTCAGAACGTTATTTATTTTCCGGTAAACAAAAATACAATTTCATCTATATCTATTAAAGTTGTCGATCAGTTTGGTTACAGTATTAACTTCGTAGAACATATTCAACTGCGTCTTCATTTAAGAAAAATAAAATGATACAATATAATATAAACCCTTCAGTCAAAGTAAAACGTCTTATTTCTTCTACAACCACTAATACGCGTAGACGTAAGAAAAAAGTGAGGAAGTTGACTAAAGCAAATATAGATTTTCTTAAAGCTTTAGGTTTTAAAGTATGAATATACTACAGATTAATGATTTACCGCATTTCGATTCTTCAATCGAAAGTTATGAAGTCCATTCTTACAATCCCTACAATAACTGCTTCAGAGAAAATGACGAAATCAGAATTCCCATACACCAGCAAGATATATACGTGTTACCATCAGCCAGTTCAATTTACATCGAAGGTCAAGCAAAATTCTTCGGTAAAGATGGAAAGCCGATTGAAAAAATTGTTACATTTAGTAATAACTATATTTTGTTCTTGTTTCAAGACATCAGGTACGAAATGAATGGTATAGAAATAGATCGTATAAAAAATTCCGGCATAACGTCCACAATAAAATCTTATATCTCATTAAATGAAGCAGAAAATAAAGTGGCTGCCTTATGGGGCTGGAATTCAAACGGTATTAAAAATGATGGCCATTTTAGTGCTGTAATACCTTTAAATAAGATTTTAGGGTTTGCGGAAGACTATAAAAAAATTGTAATAAACTGCAAACATGAACTTATATTGAATAGAAGTAACTCCAATTTAAATAGTGTTATACTTGCTGATGATATTGCTTATTGCAAAATAGATATAGAAAGGCTTCAATGGAGAGTACCACATATAAAAGTGTCAGATCGAGAAAGACTGGCTCTTTTAAAATTACTAGAAAAGGATAAGCCTATTCAAATGGCATTTAGAAATTGGGATTTGTATGAGTACCCTTTGCTTCCTAAAACTACAAAGCATTCGTGGGCAGTTAAAACTGCGTCACAATTAGAGAAACCTAGATATGTAATTTTCTGCTTACAAACTAATAGAAAAAATAATAAACTCAATGACAGTTCGCGATTTGATCATTGTGAAGTTACAAATGTCACTCTCTTTTTGAATTCACAATATTATCCATATGAACTTTTGAGCTTAAAGTTTTCTGAGAACAAATACAGTATATTATACGAAATGTATGCCAAATTCCGTCAGTCGTATTACAACAGT
>CAMAOI020000013.1:0-115000 GCA_945859575.2 Herminia tarsipennalis
GTTCCTTAAGTTCCTCTTTTATACCTTTTATATCTTCTGTTAGTGCTGGTAATCCACGCAATTGTGCCTTGACGTCCATTATTTCTTTCATGATGTTCTCCAATTTAATCGTCCCCTCCAATGTAACCGTACCTTTATCGGATGCTGGAGCGGGTGAGGATGCTTTGCAATGTTGGCATTTCCAAATTGATTTGCGATCAGCGCCCAACCTTTTCCACCCTGCCTCCGTCACCTTGGCGCAGTTGAAATCCATGCATTTCTGACAGGAGCTACACTGAACACCCTCGGTAAAACTCACTTTACATATATCGCACTTCATATTGATTACCAAACAAGTAACTATTAAAATTGTAGTTATGGGCGAAAGGTTTACGATATATGAAAAACGATCCCGATGAGCTGAATACGTGTTGTTTAAGTCGATGTTCACACACGAGTATAGATTATATTTTATTATTTATATTTTTTTGTTAGCTTACTTCGTAAACTCTTTTCGCAGCCTGGTAGGGATGTGTAATCGACTGGCCAGCGAATATCGATAAAATAAATGTATGACAATTTCATTAATATAAATTGTATAAATGATTATATCTAATCGTTTTTTCACAACGAATTCGTATTTTTTTAGTCTTGCAATACCTACTGCTTTCGCATGCAGCGATCAAGCGGGCGCCATCTTTTTTGAGTCAGTACGAGTGCCCACGCCTTGTATACGCTACCGCTACGTGATTAATATTGTTTTGTCGTTATTACTGTTGCTTTGTTAAGTTTTGTTGTTATTTCTAGTTATTTGTTTTTTTTTGCACCACAATGCCGAAAAGAACAAAAAAAACTGTTTTGAATAGCGAAAGTCGCGAGTTTGTGATTCGTTTGCGTGAGTATTTTGAGCGCGAGAATCAAAATGGCGGACCGCTACTACCGTTGGAGCAAGTGTGCAATAGAGTTGCTGACGCTCTTGGTATCGGACGAGCTACAGTGTCTCGAATTAGCAAAGAAAAGTATGGAGAATCGTCAAAGGAGATGGTGGCCGAAGATGAGGGAGGTAAAATATTATCGACTCCTAATAAAAAAAGGAAGAGAGTTTCGCCAGTCACCGAAATTGACGACTTTGATGCTGCCGCAATTCGAAATCATATATATGCGTATTACGCACGTGGTGAATTTCCCACGTTAAAAAAAGTATCCGTTTCGCTTAAAGACGCGGATTTATTTAAAGGAAGTCCACCATCGTTGTCCAAAATATTGAAAAAAATCGGCTTTGCTTATAAGAAAAGCGATAAAAGAAAAATTTTAATGGAGCGAACAGACATTGCTTTGACCCGAATTGACTTTTTGCGCAAAGTCAAAAATATAACAGATTGGAATAAAGTGGTTTTTCTTGATGAAACATGGCTCAACGCAAACCACACTGTTTCAAGATCGTGGACAGACGATAAAGCGGAGTCTACCACCAAGGTGCCCGAAGGCAAAGGACAAAGATTAATAATTACTCATGCGGGGACATCGTCTGGTTTTGTGCCCAATTGTTTACTGGCGTTTAAATCAGTAAAAACAACAGAGTACCATGAAGAAATGGATTTTACAAAATTTAAGGAGTGGTTTCTAACTCTTCTAAATAATTTGAGTGAACCACATTTTATTCTGATGGACAACGCTCCGTATCATTCAGTACAAAAAGATAAGGCGCCTACGACAAGCAATCGTAAAATTGAAATTATTACTTGGCTGCAAAACAAAGGAGTAAAAGCCGACAACAGCATGCTCAAGAAAGAATTGCTAAGATTAGTAAGCATTCATAAGCCCCCCACTCCAAGATATATTATAGACGAAATTGCAAAGGAAATGGGCCACACCGTCATCCGTTTACCACCATATCATTGCCATTACAATGCAATAGAACTAATCTGGGCTCAAGTCAAAGGTTCGTATAATCTAAAAAAACATATATAAAAAGCCTACAAAGAATGTAGTAGGTTTTTTGTTTGATCGAATACCTTTTTTTTCTAGGTTACGCTGCCAGACATAATGTAGCACCGCCTTTCACAGCGAACAAAATGTTGACATTACTACATGAAGCTTGTGTACATGTAAATGCTGATGATTGGAAAAAGGTAGTTGGGAAGACAAAAAATGTGATTCAAAAAGATTGGGAGCGCGATATTCAATTTGACAACATATGCGATCAAGAATTAATTATTAATCTACAGGACTGCTCCAGTGATGAATCAGAATTCGACTTGAAAGTTGATCTCGGCTGTACACCATTTGACAATTAAACTTTTAAATACCTTCAAATTCATCTTTCATTTCCTTTTTTCTTTCTTTCAATATCGTTAAAATGTATTTTTTTTAATAAACTCATTCCATATAAATATCGATAAAATACGAAAGACGTCCCATACCTATTACATGTCATTCTGACAAACGTCACAGGTATCAAGCTATATTTTACGAACTATAATTTTGCCACTTTGCTTCGAAGGAGCAGTATATCCTGGGATGTATTAGTTCTTTTAGAGTGCTGGTTGTCATCGGCAAAAGTCATACCATCCCTCGAAAACTACAATCATATAACAACAACAATGCATAAAACCCAAAACAAAGGAGTCGTCATTTAATATAATAAACACCTCAATGCAATCTGTGAGGAACCCATGCTTGATGACGCAAACTGTCTGCTACTTAAGTTAAATAATAACTCGTGTATTCTTGGAATTTATCGCCCTCCTAGCTTTACTAATGTTTCTAGATTAATTGAGGATTGAGGAGATTATTTGTGGTGACATAAATATTAACATAGTCTCTAACAGTCCTGACAAAAGATCGTATGATTATCTGACAGTCTTAGCAAGTCACAGCATACTCCCGGGACATACTTTACCCATACGTGGACTTACTTGTCTTGAAAACAAATATGGATGCCACTTGTTTTTTATTTCAAACATCTATCACCGACCATGATAGTGTAGCTGCAAGCTTTAGACCCAAATCGCTTTCCACATATATTATTAAGACGTATTCTTCACTAAACTTAGAAAAGCTAGACAACACCATTTAAAACTTAAACGTTTGCCCTATCCTTAAATGTTATGATCCAAACACTGCAACTGAACTTTTGGTTACTTACTTATCGTCAGCCATTAAAACTCACACAAGACTCGCAAATATGTAAAAGAAAATTAATTCCTAAACCTTGGATTACTACAAGACTTTTGCGATGCATGAGAAACCGAGACAATTTACACAAGAAAGTAAAAAGATATCCCGAAAACGAGAACATTAAAACCACATACAAACGTTACCGAAAGGACATGTACCAAATACGGCCCATAGCGGACAGAAAGTTGTGAAACGTTAAAATTAAACAAATATTTTTTGAAATCTGTATGTGGTTTTCATTTTTTGATAAAACTTGGGGGAAAGATTTTAGTTTTAAAGATTATTTTATTTTGATTCTTAAGTTACGGTAATGGCGGATAATTGTTTTATGTTGCCAGCTTTAAAAAGTCAAGCTTCAAACGTCGTTTTATCGACGTTTGATAGGTAGAAATTGTTAGTAAAGATAAAATATCTTTATTACTTTAATATAAAACAATGTTTTTCAATTATTTTGGAAATATATTCGGTAAAAAAGTAATTTAATATAATTGTGTTGTATAATTATTTGGTCGCAAACGATTTTGGTTTATAAATCGATAGTATAAATATATTTTTAAAAGCATTTGCAACACTTTTTTCATCTGTCATGTCATTCGTGTTGTTATTCATTTCATTCCATTTCATTCATTGATTTTATTATTTGGTGTTGTAAAAATGGCGGCAAACTGACCCATTCCGAGTTTAACGAGTATAACTTGTATAAAATGAATGAATATGTTATAATTGGGTAAGAACGAGACTTTGTGCAACTAACACAAGCCATTGAGCTTAGCTAGAGAGGTTAACGGGATTGCTAGTAATGTTTTTTGGTATGAAATCATTTCCATTTTAAATATCTCGTATCTCAATTCCACCAAGTTTTATGGGAAAAAGAATAATACAGAGTAATAGAGTAGTCATTTATCTGCAAAACAAACATCGTTTCGTGTGAGTCCTTTCTGGGCCTAAAATGTATGGACAAATGGACCACTCCTTTATGTAACAATCTTCTTAAAAAAAGTGAAAAAAACTACGAAAAACAGGAACTTGCCAAGGCCAAGGGAAACAACAAACTGTTAAGGAAAGTAATAAGGGGTATTAGTGGCTGTAATGTGGGAGCAAACTTAGCTAAAAATATATCTCTTCCAACATCATCGTCCACTGATATTAACGATAAGCTCACCACTACTGCACTCAACTCGTTCTTCCTCTCTCCTACTGATGAAGAGGAAATATCCGTCCTCATTAACAAACTAAAGGATAACTGTGCAGTTGGAATCGATCAAATCAGTAGCAAAATTATCAAGAGATATGCTGATTTACTCGTTAAACCTATCACCCATATCTGTAACCTAGCGATCTCTAAAGGTGTTTTTCCGAAGGCCTTCAAAACAGCAATTATTAAACGTATCCACAAGGCCGGGGATAAAGACTGTGTAAATAATTACCGACCCATCTCTATTCTACCTGCGCTGTCCAAGATCCTGGAACGCCTATTAAATCAGCGCCTCGTAAAATACTTGGAAAATAATAAACTCCTCTCTCCTGTACAGTTTGGCTTTAGGTCTGGCAAATGCACTAACGACGCGGTTCACGAGCTTGTAAACTCTATAGTAGTCAACCTGGATAATAAAAACAAATGTCTACGATATTTCTCGACCTTGCGAAGGCGTTTGACAGTCTCTGTCCCCATCCTTATTCAGAAGTTGGAGCGTCTTGGCATAAGAGGTATTCATCTTAGACTGATGGAAGACTATCTTATTGGTAGAAAACAGCTTGTGAAGATAGAAAATAGATTCAGCAATGAGCTTTCTATTGACGTTGGTGTACCGCAAGGCAGTATAATTGGCACAACACTCTTTTTAGTTTACATTTTATGGTCCTGAAACAGGACAACTTGCCGATGAGCACCCTTGCCTCTGCAATGCGACGTTCAATCCTGCATTGCCAAGCCGGTACGGCGCACCTTGGTCGTATAGTAGGGGTTTCTACTAAAGGCTTACACAGCCTGCTATACGACATGCCGCAATAGCCGCACAATACAGGATTGAATGGGTATCACCGTCTAGGTAACTCACTACTGTCTAGGTAAGTAGGCAATAGCGAATCAAGAGCACACACCAGCGCAATGTTCCGTCTATGCATAGGCAACCGAGGCAGGCGTGGCCTAATATTGTGGGGCGTGGACCGATACTCGTGAAGCGCTCATTCCAAAGCGACCTTCACCTCCTCTTTGTACTGAGTACTTACCATACTAGTCGCGGCACACGGCCCCGTAGTTTCACAGTCAACTACATTTGTAGAAACCTGTAACAGGGCAGGGATATCGCGGCTAGTCTGGGGATACTCCGAGCGTAGTCTCTCAAGTGCGGCCTCATTCAGCAGATGACAGCGTTGAATGACCCGCACTTGGTCCGATAATCATTGAGCCGTAAGGTTGACAGTCGGCTCAAGCACCTGAAACAGAGGCAGCATCCGTTCACGGTACACAGTAAGGTTAGTTCCCCCCTCTGTAGCCGCATAATATGCCCGCATGACGTTCTCGTTTATCGACGTCGTCTATCGCATACAGCGCATGTCACCACCGATATAGGGGGCCCTGTTTGAGGCCGGTGGGCCTCGGGGTCCCAAGCCGGTTGGCGGCCGGCCTCTTCCTCGCCGACGTACAGGTGAAGGCGACGACGGCGGAGATAAGTACTCGTCGCTCGATGAGCTCGACACCTCAACAACTGCTGGTGTGATGCCTCAACACCTGGAGGTTGCGAGGTGGAGCGTAGCGACGAGTCCGGGGGTAGAAGGTGTGGTTGTAGTTGTAACTGGGCTTTGCTTCGAGTTATCATATTTTAGATGTAATTTTCCTTTTTTCTATTTTGTATGGTTTTCTTGTAGATATTCTGATTTATGGCGTTTTTTATAGTTTATTGTATGTAATAAATACTTTACTGGGTTGATATAATAGTTAAGGTGATTTATTTAAAAATAATCGAAAAAAATATTTTATTACGAAACGGCGTTTGCACTGCTCGGTGTTACCCGGTTATTAATAATATATTATTATTAATTCGGCTGTCGTTCGGTTTGCAAAATTAAAAAAAAAAAAAATAGTCTATAAACAATTCGGGAATGCTACGACCTGGTATTTTATTTTGATGGCCCGGTATATATTGGTCCCATAAATTGTGCCCCCCCCCCTTAACTTTGGAACCATGTGACCAAAAAATATGAAAAAAATTATAAAGGTATGTAGCATTTAATAAATACTTTCAATTAAAATTATTTCGGACATGATCGGATACACCGTCATTGAGTTATTGCCTAAAAAGGGCGTAAATGCCATGAATATACGCTCTTGTACAGATGCCAATGTCAATGCCAGATGTTCTACAGACTATTCAAGGCTTATTAATTGCATTCCTTGTATTTTGAGTATATCTATATTAAAGTCCCCAGTAAATACATAAAATAATCAATTTAAAAAAAAAAAGTTGATGTTGCTATCTGGGATCCTGTATAGGAAAATAATCGAGCATTTTAAAAACTCCAAATATATGCCACAGCTTCAAAATATTTATCAAGCGCAAGTTCATTTATCCACTTATTGGTTTTATACTCTAAATGTTTGTCTATCATAATAATTGACCCCCTCTTTCCTGGAGCAGGTAGTGTACACCCTTACTGTAGCTTGTTTTAGCAACATGAGATTCTGTGGCTTCAGAAAGAAATGTTTCTGTTAGGCATATTACTTGAGGCCTTGTTTCTAAACTGTCCAATAGTATTTGAAGTTCATTTGCTATTTTTAATAAGTTGTGGATATTTTGATCAAATAGGCAAAGTTTGATATGTTCTACGAATTATTTATTTTTTTATTATTCTTATTGCAATCTGTCTAGGATACATTCAGCAATATTTGTGTTAATACTTTCAGTTTTGCTAGGTAAATATCTTATGACATTTCCTTAACTATCATTATAGAGTAAGTCCTGGGGTACTCTTCTCTTCAGTCTCCGAACACGGGGGAATATATAATCCATAAGATGATGTGCTAGTTCATTTGGGTGTATCTGTAATCTCTCTTTATAAGTTTTAATTTTGTCCTTTATTTCTTCCTTTGTTACATTGCTGTAATGATTCGATACATAATAAACACTTAACCTAAATTTGTCTTAAACCTAACTTAAATCTAAATATCAAATTTATACCAAACCTTAAATCTACATATAAATACAGCATAATAATATTTGCACCTCTATAAGAATAACTTAGCTTCAACAAACAAACTGACGTCCAGTACTGATTTTAGTATAGATAAATTACCGGTTAGCGACACGGCCAGTGACAATGCACGGCGAACGCCGCGCCCCCTGCGCGCGAGTAGGGATTAGACTACTGACCGTCAACTTGTCGAGAGAATACGTGCGCTCGCTTTTAAAAAGACGACATCATTAAATATCGTGCTTTTAATTACTCTCTAAGTGCGTACGTTATAGTTCGCAATAATCTGTACATATCTATAAGTGCTTTCTACTGCGCCACTAGGCAAAAAAAAACTAAGAATTGAAATCATACGTGAATATTGTGACCCCGTTATCGGGTAAGTTGTGCTTTTATTAGCTATGCGTACAGTGCATAATTATTATATCCACACCTTGTGTATTTTGGTTTTTATGTAATTAAGTAGATTTATTAATTTAGACCAGTGCTTTGTGAATTCCTATAAATGCATACCTTCATACCTAACTTTATTTCTGTGTACCGACATAGTGTTTTAATATTTAGCTTAACATTTTAAATTCTATATATATTTCGCTGATTAAACTATGTGAGTCCTTCCGCTTGCTTTAAACCGTGACTGCCGCACCTTAGTTAACTAATTTGTAGAAAAATGTAATTAATAGAATCGTTCGCTTTGCCTTTACCGCCTTCCGCAGTCACGGTGAAAGTTTGGGCGTATACTTATGGTCCACCCGTGCCTGATTCCAGGGTCTTAAGTTCACCCTTAATAACCGAGGAAAGAAAAAGCGGGGGGTAAGACCTACTCGGCTGGAGACGAAGACGCCCCGCTGTCCCCCAGATCTTCGGATGCGGACAACCCAGGAGCGTACGGTTCTTATGCTGTCAGTGCAAGCTAGGGTATCGTGTCATTTAGTAGACTAGGGTAGCGAACCCACTTCCCGGCCGATAAATTTGTTTCAATAAATTATTTTTTTATAACATATATATTTTTTTTATTTACCGTTTACGTATAGACGTAACAGTGGCGCCAAACGTGGTTCTTAGACGTACTCTAGGCTTGCACTGACATTTTTGTAGATAGTTTTCTTTGGTGATGGTTACAGTCAACGTTTTTTTTATGTGAAACGATATTGTTTCTGGTCTAATAGTGCGTTGTTAACATGTTTTAAAGATATGTTATTATTATAAATTGTAACTTGCTATTAACAACACACTATTTAAGCCTAAAATCTTTTTGAAGAAATTGTCTATTCTACAATTATTTTTTTCTCTCACTACCTGCCTTAACTACCCACATATAAACAAAATCGTTACTATTCATTTTATTTTGTAACAGAATGGACAATTTTTAAACGAACAATCAGTTCTCCTAATACCATCTGATTTTGCAACTTATTTCTATTTTCTTGTTATTTTGTTGTGTTGTATTTTGTCGTATGTTAAATAATTTAGCGTAACTATTTATGTGCCGTATATGTAGTTGAGCTTAAGCTTTAGTAACTTAATAATTGCACAACATATCAGATAACGATCTTATAAGAATAAATACCGGCATATAATATATTTACTTAAATAATATAAATAATTAGTTACATTACGGTTTTCGAGGTTTATGTCGAATTATTTTAAATAACTAAGTATGTCTAAACAAATTAAATACCTGTCTTTACAAAAATCGGAGCTTGAATATGAGGTTGCGATTAGAGGCGAAGTACCAGCTAGTAATGTTCCGGACCTTAGAAAACAAATTACAAAACAGGCAAAAAGTTTTCCTTCTGAAGACATATTGGAATCTCATCTAGAATTTGCAGATGATATCAAGGGTGCTAAAGACAGCTTATCAAAATTAAAAAATAACATTCTATCTCTTAAAACTAAATATGATAATAATTTATTTAATAGATGTGAAAACCTTGCTCACCATATATATCACCGACTTAATAGAATTCAACCTACGACATCGGAAGATACATTATATTACAAAGATTGTTCGCAGAAACTAGAAGCTTTCTATAAGGAACTAGCTTCTCTCGTTACAGTTACTCCTGTGAAAAGTAATAGCGAGTCGGAAGACGTACCTGTATCTAATATTTCGGTCAGCTGTGACCGGGGCATTGCTGCGGAATTAGCCAAGTTAAAGTTTGATGGCAAATCGTGTGTTCGAGCTTTCATTCAAGATGTTGACGAACGCATAAAGGCCAGAAATATAAAGCCAAATCGGGTATTGGCTTTTGCCACAGAAATATTCACAGGTGACGCCCTGCACTGGTTCCGCAGCGTTCGTAATTCTATTGATACTTGGGAACAATTAGTTATTTTTTTAAAGAGGGATTTCGTGCAATTCGACTATGATTACAGACTAATGAACGAAATACGTTTGCGTACTCAGGGGGAATCAGAGTCTATTATTATATATTTTGCTATAATGGAGGGTATGTTCTCAAGATTGTCCAAGGTAGTTAGTGAAGAGGAGAAACTAGAAATACTTTTACATAATATTAGACCTTGCTACGCTAATACACTAGCCTGCTCACCAGAGATTAAATCTATTTCGGAATTGCGCACCATATGCCGTAATTTCGAAAACTATCAGACTCGCGTATTACAATTTAGAGAACCCCCAAAGATAACAGCAGATACTTTAGCCCCTGAATTCGCTTATACTAAGCCAACTACTAGTTCCAGTTCTTCTTATATGGCTTACAAAGGCGCTAAAAACTATAACACTAGTGCTATTAATATTCCTCAGGTTAATGCGATGCAAATTAACAACAAGACTTCTAATTCTGTATTCTGTCCGAGATGCCGCAGTAACACACATTCCTTAAAAAATTGTAAAGAACCTAGGTTCATCATTTGTTTTAAATGTGGCAAAAAGGACTTCCGTTACCCAGAGTGCCCTAACTGTAACAGTCCTCCTCAAGAATCTAAATCAAAAAACTGATAAGAGATTGTAGCAACATACAAAAATTTAATCCTGATGAGTGGAATAATTGGCTTAACTTTGTAAATACGTTTTTTAAAACTTACAATACTGTTGCTGCAATCAAAAACTATGTTCCTTCTAACGACCCTAGGCCCTACGTTAAGGTAAATATTATAAACAACTCCTTAACTATGTATGGCTTATTAGACTCTGGTTCTGCTGTGAGTGTTATTGGAAATGATTTTCACTTACATCTAAATAAATACTTTTTACAAATTGATAATTCTGAAATTATAACAATCACCGCTGCTGGTGGTCAACCTATGCAGTCATTAGGTTTTATGTTTCTGCCCTTGTTTTTCAATAATAAATGCGTCGTTATCAAGGCTCACGTTGTACCTGAAATTAAAACATCTCTAATTCTAGGTATTGATTTCTGGACCAAATTCGAGATATTTCCTAATAATATTAAAGACATAGAACTTCTTAATAATGATAACCCTAGCCTATTTGAAGTTTCTAACCCTACCATCACAACAATGTCTACTGAACCTATTATAAAGTCCTACGCTACCCTTGATGCTTCTCAAAAAGCACAAATTGACGACATAGTCGGTCAATTTGAACAAGTGTCTTTCGAATTAAAGGGTCTCGGGAGAACTCACTTAATAGAACACCGAATAGACACGGGTGATGCGGCACCTATTAGGCAAAGGTACTATCGCATGTCTCCCGAAAAGAAAAGAATTATAATCGATCAGGTTGATGAAATGTTAGCCTTAGACGTGATAGAATCCTGTGAAAGTCCATGGTCTTCCCCTGTGCTTGTTGTAGACAAAAAGGATGGCAAACCGCGTTTCTGTCTGGATAGCAGAAAACTAAATTCTGTTACAAAGAAAGACGCTTATAATCTACCTTACGTTTCGGAAATTTTAGATAATCTTAGAGACGCTAAGTTCCTGTCTAGTATTGACCTATCTAAATCGTTTTGGCAAATACCTATTGCTTCAGCCGATCGTGACAAAACCGCCTTCTATGTACCTGGAAGAGGCACCTTTAGATTTAAAGTTACTGCCTTTGGTTTATCTAATGCTCCAGCCACGCAACAAAGGTTAGTCGATACCTTGTTTGGCCCTGAATTTGAACTGAAAGTGTTTTCTTACCTGGATGATATTGCAATAATTAGTAACTCATTTCAGGAACACGTCACTCTATTGCACCGCGTTCTAGAGAGGCTAAAAAGCGCTAACCTTACTGTAAACTTAGCTAAATGTCAATTCTTTAGGAAAGATTTACGATATCTTGGTTACATTATTGACGAGCATGGTCTCCGTACTGACCCGGCTAAGGTAGAAGCGATTTCTAATTTCCCTATCCCCACCACTAAAAAGGAGGTTAAAAGATTTCTGGGCACGGCATCTTGGTATAGACGCTTTGTGCCAAACTTCAGTACGATAGCTGGTCCACTTAATAAACTTACCTCTAGTAGTAAAAAGGCACCGCCTTTTGAATGGACTCCGGAAGCTGACGAAGCCTTCCACAACCTAAAATCTTATCTAGTGAATGCACCAGTATTAGCATGTCCTAATTTCGATTTCAGTTTCGATGTTCATACAGATGCAAGTAATTTCGGGGTAGGCGCCATGCTTTCGCAAACGATAAAAGGTGAGGAGCACCCAATAGCATACATGAGCAGATCTCTCAGTGGAGCTGAACGTAACTATAGCGTTACCGAAAGGGAGGCCCTCGCTGTCCTTGTCGCATTAGAGCATTGGCGGTGCTATCTCGAAAACGGTAAAACATTCACAGTCTTTACGGACCATTCCGCTCTTAAATGGTTTTTGTCCCTCTCTAATCCAACCGGTCGCCTCGCCCGCTGGGGTGTAAGACTTTCCTCGTTCGATTTTGAAGTCAAACACCGCCGAGGCAAGGACAACGTTATACCGGATGCTCTGTCTAGATGTGTACAAGTGTCCGCACTACGCAGTCTAGAGGTTGCACCTACTACCACTACAGACACTTGGTACCTGAATATTTTTGTTGGATGTAACCAGTCCCAGTCAAACTTTCCTAACTATAGAGTTGAAGATAATACATTGTATAGGTTCGTCAAAAGTAAAAATCCGCTAATTTCGGAATATGAGTGGAAGGAAGTTATTCCGCAGGAGTTACGTGAGAAAGTAATAAGCGACAACCATGCCGAACCAACAGCTGCTCATTTGGGCATCTTTAAGACCTATAAACGCCTTCTTTTATCGTATTACTGGCCTGGCATGTATGCAGATGTGGTCAGATTTGTTGGTGAATGTAGTACGTGTTTAGCCTATAAACATGCCGCTCATAACACCCTAGGAAAAATGGGCCGTCCCAAAGACTGTGCCCGCCCTTTCCAAACACTTTCTATAGATCTTGTAGGTCCTCTACCTAGTAGCAGAAAACAAAACAATTACATTCTAGTAGTTAATTGCTGTTTCTCTAAATACTGCCTAATATTTCCACTACGACAAGCTACTGCTGTCGCTGTCTGTAAGCATCTTGAGGACAACGTCTTTCTTGTACATGGTATCCCAGAAACCATAATTATGGATAACGGGACACAGTTTGCAGGTCGCGAGATGGAGGGACTATTGAAAAAGTATAAAGTACCTAAAGTGCATTTCACTCCTAAATATACTCCTCAGGTTAACAACGTGGAGAGGTATAATAGGACTATAATCACATCTATATCGACATTCGTAAATGACGACCACAGGAGTTGGGACGTTAATTTATCTAAGATACAATTCGCTATTAATAACTCCGTGAATGAAGTAACGGGTTACACACCCTCCTTCTTAGTACATGGAAGAGAATTAGTAACTTCCGGTTCTCACTACGTTGATAATGACAATAGTAATGAGATTCTGTTCCTACCTCGTGATATATATGCTGAGAATTTAGGTCACTTAGCGGAAATATTTAATAAAGTACAAGCTGCTCTTTGGCACAATCATCAAAAATCATGCCAACGTTATAACTTGCGTCGTAAGGATGTCGAATTTAATGTGGGAGACGTCGTGTGGAAACGCTGTTTCTTTCAAAGTGATAAGGGTGCACGTTTTTGTAAAAAACTTGCACCTAAATTTGAAAAGTGTAAAGTAATTGAAAAGAAGTCACCACTCGTCTACGTGCTAGAGGACATGAATGGTCGTAATCTAGGAGTTTGGCATGTAAAGGACCTTAAGTTAAAGTTAACGACTTCGTAATCCTAACTTGTAATTGGATGTTAGCATTACGGATTTTTCTAACCTCGAAAAATCCTTATCTGGGAAGGGGGGTACTGTTACATTGCTGTAATGATTCGATACATAATAAACACTTAACCTAAATTTGTCTTAAACCTAACTTAAATCTAAATATCAAATTTATACCAAACCTTAAATCTACATATAAATACAGCATAATAATATTTGCACCTCTATAAGAATAACTTAGCTTCAACAAACAAACTGACGTCCAGTACTGATTTTAGTATAGATAAATTACCGGTTAGCGACACGGCCAGTGACAATGCACGGCGAACGCCGCGCCCCCTGCGCGCGAGTAGGGATTAGACTACTGACCGTCAACTTGTCGAGAGAATACGTGCGCTCGCTTTTAAAAAGACGACATCATTAAATATCGTGCTTTTAATTACTCTCTAAGTGCGTACGTTATAGTTCGCAATAATCTGTACATATCTATAAGTGCTTTCTACTGCGCCACTAGGCAAAAAAAAACTAAGAATTGAAATCATACGTGAATATTGTGACCCCGTTATCGGGTAAGTTGTGCTTTTATTAGCTATGCGTACAGTGCATAATTATTATATCCACACCTTGTGTATTTTGGTTTTTATGTAATTAAGTAGATTTATTAATTTAGACCAGTGCTTTGTGAATTCCTATAAATGCATACCTTCATACCTAACTTTATTTCTGTGTACCGACATAGTGTTTTAATATTTAGCTTAACATTTTAAATTCTATATATATTTCGCTGATTAAACTATGTGAGTCCTTCCGCTTGCTTTAAACCGTGACTGCCGCACCTTAGTTAACTAATTTGTAGAAAAATGTAATTAATAGAATCGTTCGCTTTGCCTTTACCGCCTTCCGCAGTCACGGTGAAAGTTTGGGCGTATACTTATGGTCCACCCGTGCCTGATTCCAGGGTCTTAAGTTCACCCTTAATAACCGAGGAAAGAAAAAGCGGGGGGTAAGACCTACTCGGCTGGAGACGAAGACGCCCCGCTGTCCCCCAGATCTTCGGATGCGGACAACCCAGGAGCGTACGGTTCTTATGCTGTCAGTGCAAGCTAGGGTATCGTGTCATTTAGTAGACTAGGGTAGCGAACCCACTTCCCGGCCGATAAATTTGTTTCAATAAATTATTTTTTTATAACATATATATTTTTTTTATTTACCGTTTACGTATAGACGTAACACCTTCACAGATTTTATACCGAGGTCGTGGTGAAGTCTCTGGTTTGTGACATACCATGGTGCATCAACTATCATTCTTAATATTTTTGATTGAAACCTTTGTAAGATTTCTAGGTTTGAGTTGGCGGTTGTGCCCCAAAGTTGTATACCATACGTCCATATTGGTTTTATTATAGCCTTATATAGTAGTAGTTTATTTTCCATTGACAGTGGACTGTTTTTATTGATCAACCAGTACAACTTGCGTACTTGTTGACCCATTGCAAGGCGTTTAGTGAAGATGTGTTTCCTCCAGGTCAAACGACGGTCTAGATACACTCCAAGGTATTTCGCCTCTTCTGCTTGTGGAATCTGTATACCATTTAGTGTTACTGGCGGGCACGTTTGTCTACGGGTGGTAAATGTGACTTAAACTGATTTTGTTTCATTCGCCTTAATGCGCCAGTCATTCAGCCAATCTGTTATTTTGTCTAAGCTGTCCTGCAGTTTACAAGATGCTTGATTTGGTGAATTGTCAGAAGCCATAATAGCTGTGTCATCTGCAAATGTCCCTATGATAACATTCTCCGGTATTGGTAAATCTGCTGTATAAAGAAGGTACAGCGTAGGTCCCATTATACTGCCTTGCGGCACTCCTGCTTGTATTTTTTTTAGTTCTGTTGTTGCTTCTCCTTGACTGACAAAGAAGTGTCTACCAATCAGATAGGATCTGATGAAGTTGTAGAATTTGATGGGCAATGACTTTTTTATTTTATATAGTAGACCATCATGCCAGACTCGATCAAACGCCTGGGATATGTCAAGGAATGAGGCTGTACAGTAACCTTTCTGTTCGAATGTTTTGGCGATTCCCTCAACTAATCTGTGTATTTGTTCGATTGTACTGTGGTTTCTTCTAAAGCCGAACTGATGGTCAGGTATCAATTTGGTCTCTTGGATAATAGGATTAAGCCTCTTCAGGAATAAGATTTCCATTACTTTGAAGAGAATCGGCAGTAAACTAATTGGTCTGTATGACTTAGCGTCTTCCGGGCTTTTACCTGGCTTGGAAATCATAATGATTTTTGCCACTTACCACTGTGGTGGCACAAACTCTCTCCTTATAATGGCATTATACAGCTGTGTTAAAATCCTAATACCCCCATATGGCAATTCCCTCAGTACAGTCGCTGTTATTAGGTCGTAGCCTGGTGTTTTCCCTACTACCAATTTTTGAATTGCTGATTTGATTTCGGCTTTGTTGAATTTTTCAATTGGTAGCTCTAGTTGGTGTATTTGTTCTAGAAATTCTGAAACCATTTCAATATTCTTAGAACCGACATCTGGATTGGGCTTGAAAACTTCTTGTAGATGTTCCATAAATACTTCCGCTTTCTCTGCATCACTAGTAGCCCAGGAATTATTCGCCTTGCGCAAGGGTGGCTGGTGACTTATAGGGCGTTTGAGGTATTTGGCTGCTTTCCACAGTGAATAATCACTCCAGGGTTTGCTATCCAGCTCTTGTAAATACTTCGCAAGGCTTTGGTTATGATCATCACTTAATAGTTGTTTAATTTGTGCCGTCAATTTATTATATGTCGTTTTATCACCTGGATATCTTGTAGTCTGCCATTGTTTTCTAGCCTTGCGCTTCTTAGCTAACAGTTCTCTGATAGTTAGAGAGCACTGAAGACCATCATTAGGTGCGGCATGATGCGAAGGTGTAGCTTCCCACGCAGCCTGCTGGATAATGTTGGTGATGTATTCCACTGCATGTGTGATGTCCTCGTCTGACTCTAGAGGTATCTTTTCATTTATGGAGTTGTGTTATGAATTCCCGAAAGTAGTTCCAATTTGTTCTACGGGTGTGAAGTCTGCATGGTTTTTCCCTTCTTAGGATTGTACGACTTAGTTTTATCTCAACAGGTGAGTGATCTGAGGAGAGGTATGTACTAGAATTGCAGCTAAAATATGTGCTAGTGATACCTTTGGTTATACAGAAGTCTATTAGATCTGGTTTCTTCTTTGGGTCAGTAGGCCAATATGTTGGTTCCCCAGTAGAAACAACGCCCAGATGCAGTTTGTTAATGGTCGATAATAACTGTCGTCCCTTAGGAGAGATAATTCGAGAACCCCAGTATGTGTGTTTAGTGTTATAGTCACCGCCTGCAACAAACCTTAGCCCCAACGTTGCGAAGTACTCCTCATAGTCCTCTTGCTTCATGTTATGTTTTGGTGGACTATAAACAGCTAATATGATCACCGGACCTGACCAGTCTTCTATTACTATATTCGTAGCCTGCAGTTTTTCTGTGCAATAGTGGTTAACCAAGTGATGTCTAATATTGTTCCTAATCAAAATTGCACTTCCTCCGTGAGCTTTACCGTCAGGATGCATTGTGTGATAGAATTTGTGTCCTGGTATACTGAAATGGTTCTTCCTAGTAAAGTGCGTCTCTGATATTAATATTATGTCAATGTTGTTTAAATACATATATTTTTTAACCTCAAGGGTATGTTTTGACAGTCCATTTGCATTCCAAAGAGACATTTTTATGGAGTAATTCTCTCATATCATTGTTATTGTCATTCCTAATATTATTCTTAAGTTCTTCAGCTTGTTGCTTGTCAGATGTGGCTTTTGTAATATTTGCATATGTTATGCCTGTTGTTGATGTCATGTTCGATATTTGTTTTGTCTTTTCGATTCGAGGAGGTCTTTTAGTTCTTTCAGGTGGCGGTGCAAATTTGATTTTTTGTAGCTCTCTGTACACTTTGCAGGCTGGATGGTTACCTTCACACAGCACACACTTCACTTTGTCAGATCTATTTTTTCGGAGGCAGTCAGCTGACAAGTGATCACCAGCACACTTTATGCATTTTGGACTTCTCCTACAGTAGGCTTTTGTATGTCCATATTGAAGACACTTTCCGCATTGAGGAATTTCTCTCTTTGGTCTAGGGGGTTCAAATTCCACTTTACAGTGTAGGAGATATTTTATATCATAAATGGACTTATTATTTTCTTTTTGTTTTATTTCTACTATAAACATTGGTAGTGCTTTTTTAGTTGCATGTTGTTTTATATTCCAGATATTAGTGCATTCATGATCAAGTTCGGCTAATGCTTCTTTTATATCATCGATGTTTGTGGAAGGATGCATATGTTTTAGGACTACTTTAAAACTCCTATCTTGTTTTGGTTTATAAGTGTAAAATTCGGTTTGTTTTATTTCTAGCTCTTTGACTATTGTGGTGTATATTTCTGATGTATTGGGTTGGATCTTTACCTGTTCATTTCGAAGAATCTTTAATTCGTATTTATCGAGAGCATGGACTTCCAATAGGTCTATCAGCGGTTGGATGTTGCTTACTCTGTCAATGAAAATCGGTGGTGGCTTACTTGTTTTTTCATTTTTAGTGGCATTATCCGTATTAAGCTGTCCTTCATCTTCCAGAAGAGCAAAGCTATTTGATGTTGGTGTATGTGAGGGTTGAGATAGCCAGTATGTGTCAAGTTTACTTTGTTTCTGTGATTTTAGTAGTTCAGGGCTGGACAGCTGTCGTTTTTTATTTTTGACTGGAACCCAGTCAATTTCCTGTCCTGTGGTTTGTTAAAGATTTGGCCGAATGTCACTGGTGGATGATGATCTTGGCCTGTGGAACATGCTTGTATGGAATAATTGTTGTGTCAGTGTTTTCTTTTTCTCAACTTCTACGGTTTCTCGGGTTGGTGAAGTTTTGCCCCCCTCAGAATCCAAGGGACAGGCCGAGCTCTGCTCAGGGAAGGATTTTCCAGTATAACTGATACCCTCCTGGGGTTGTTTATTTATTTGTTTTTCATTAGGATTCATCTTCATATTGTTCCCACGAGTAGGGTCGATTTATCGGTCACTCTTGGGGTAACGCCCTTTCCCAAAGAGAAGGCTAAATAAAACAGCGGGTCGCCTAGTACGCTGAGTTTGGCGCTAGTGACTGAACCACCTATCAGCCATGCATCCTCTTGGCACGGTCCTCACCTTAGGATTTAGGGGATTTTTTATAGAGGTTACCTACCTCGCAATCCAAGTGGCGAAGCTCAGACTCCCGTTCCTGTAAAACGTGACCACAGGCTTACAGTACTGGGGCGACCCTTTCGGGCCGCACGCTGGTTTTTCTGTCAGGGTTGTCTCCCTTAGCTAGATGTACGGTGTTACAGTACAATATCTTTGTGCTGTATCTACAATCTACATCACAATCTTATGTTCCTTATCGCACGTTCAGTATCTATTAAATGTTTCTACTATCTGTTATCAACACGAAGTCGTTAGTATATAAGATGCACCTTTGGATAATTATAACCAGACTATACTACATCTTTTGTCTCATTTATACCTAATCATATACTGCCAAGAAGTTTGGCAAATTGGTGACCCGACGAACGAATACGCAGCAAGAAACATGGCACAATCACCGTGCAAGGCGAACATAAATCAGCAAGGAACACTTGAAGTAGCTGCTGGCACCTCGGTTTTATCCCGAATTCCGGAATTTTGGAAAGACCAACCAAGATTATGGTTCACGCAACTAGAAGCCATATTAGCACCACAGAAGCAAGGAGACGAATACAAATACTGTACAGTAATAGCAAAGTTATCCAAGGAAGAAATACTACAAGTTAGTGACCTAATCACTTCACCACCAACTACAGATAAATACAAAAACATCAAGGAACGTTTAATTGATTGTTACGAAGAAACAGAACAGCGACAGTTTCAAAAATTAATATCAGAGACAGAACTCGGTGATCAAAAACCTTCGCAGTTATTACGTCAAATGCGAGTCCTCGGGAGAGGAAAAATCAGTGACGAAACAATTAAACTACTATGGTTCAGGCTTTTACCAACATCAGTTAACTTACTACGGTTCTAGCAGTTACGGAAGACATGGAAATTGACAAACTGAGCCAAATTGCAGACAAAATAATAATGAATTCAAAAGTAACCGAAATATCAGCTGTTAGCAACGACACTTCAAACGACAACAATACAGCATGCATTTTAGCCCAGCTAGCAAAATTACAGATAGATATTGACGCAATTCAGCAAGGTCAATATGGCTATCGACCCAACACGCACAATCATTTCAAGAAACGTCAACAATTCCCGATTATGAGGCCGAGAACAAACTATAGAGGAGCAAATCGATTTTGTTACTACCACGAAAGATTCGGAAAATATGCAAAGAACTGCATTAAACCATGCGGTTGGAAACCAATGACTTACGTACGGAACCAGGGAAACGAATAAGAGCACAGACAACGGTGAAACTCTGTGCAATCCACCCATCCAATCGCCTCACCATTACCGACCGAAAAAGTGGTATGAAGTTTTTGATTGACACGGGCGCAAATATTTCAGTCATTAGCAAGCAACAGAGACATTCAATTTTACAAAATGAACAATACACACTATACGCTGCAAATGGGACTAAAATTAGGACTTACGGCGAGAAGACGCTTACCTTGAATTTAGGACTGCAACGATGTTATAAATGGAATTTTGTAATCGCCGATGTTACACAACCAATATTTGGAGCAGATTTTCTAGAGCACTATAAACTATTAGTCGACATAGCAGGTCGCAAACTTATCGACAAAGTTACAGAGCTGACAACGCATGTAACTTCGGAAAAAGCGACACAACAAACAATTCGTACTATCGCAGTGGGAACGAATCCACGTATTACGCAACACGTATTTTAAACAAATACGAAGACATCACGAAAGGGTCCTCTCTCCGCAATGCGCCCAAACATAAGATTGAACATCACATTATCACTACAGGACCACCCGTCGCAGCTCGGGCAAGACCATTACCTCCAGAAAAATACGACATAGCCAAAAAGGAATTTCAAAATATGATAGAACTCGGAATTTGCCGACCGTCAGATAGCCCATGGGCAAGCCCATTACATATGGTAAAAAAGAAAAATGGCGAATGGAGACCGTGCGGAGACTATCGAATGCTCAATAGCACGACAGTACCGGACAAATACCCACTACCAAGATTAACTGACTTTACATACATATTAGAAAATAAGAAGATACTAAGCAAGATAGATATACGTAAAGCATACCATTGTATTCCTGTTAAAGATATAGAAAAAACAGCCATCATCACACCTTTTGGACTTTTTGAGTACTTAAGAATGCCTTTCGGATTACGCAATGCGGCACAAACATTTCAACGATTCATGGATTCCTTATTAAGAGATTTAAACTTCGTATTTATATTTGTAGACGACTGTCTCATCGCATCGGACAACGAAGATTTGCATTATCAGCATTTAGAAACGGTTTTCAAACGTTTACACGAGAATGGAATAACCATTAATCTCGAAAAATGCGAATTTCTCAGAAGGGAAATAGATTTCTTAGGTTATCATATAACGAGCAAAGCAAAGAAAATTACAAAGCAATCATGGAATTTCCCAAACCGAAAACAATTCAAGAATTAAGAAGATTTTTGGGCATGGTCAATTTCTACAGAAGTAATATTCCACGCGCAGCGGAAAATCAAAGAATTTTAAACGAATATCTACATGGTTCAAAAAAGAACGATAATTCACCTGTTCCTTGGACAACGGAAGCAGACAAAGCTTACGAAAAATGCAAGGAAAGCATGAAAAACGCAGTGTTAACAGCGCATCCTTCCCGCAACGCATCACTAGCGCTCATGACCGACGCTAGTGCTACTTGCGTTGGTGGAGTTTTACAACAAAAATCCGGACGCAATTGGGAACCATTAGGATTTTTTTCACAAAAATTGAGCGAAACTCAACAAAAATATTCTACGTTTGACAGAGAGCTGTTAGGAATATACATGGCCGTCAAACATTTTCACAGATTAATCGAGGGAAGAGAATTTACAATATTTACGGATCACCGACCTTTGACATACGCATTCTCCCAAAAACCATCATCAAACGATACACCGCGACGGGTCCGGCAGTTAGATTTCATTTCACAATACAGTACCAACATTCAACACATAAGCGGACGTGACAATATTACCGCCGATGCCTTATCTCGAATAGAGGAAATATACGTGCCATCACCTATCGATTACGCTGAATTGGAAAAATGTCAATCAACAGATAATGAACTAAGTAAATTACATGACAATAAAAGATTAAAATTCAAAAACATTACGCTTCCGGGTTCCACAATAAACATCACCTGCGACACGTCTACTGGAAAAAGCCGCCCCTACTTACCAAAGCATTTTCGCAAACAAATTTTCGATACCATTCATGGTATGAGCCATCCAGGAAAAAGAACTACGAGAAAAATGATAACCCAAAAAAATATGAACAAAGATATCAATAATTGGTGTAGATCATGTATAGCCTGCCAAAAATCAAAAATACAACGACATACGATATCACCTCCTGGTACATTTATGACAGCGCAACGTTTTGAACATTTACATATTGACATCGTCGGACCACTTCCGATTTCACAAGGGAAGAGATATTTAATCACAATCATAGATCGTTGTACGTCATGGCCCGAAATATTTCCGGTAGAAGATATAACTGCAGAAACAGTAGCCAAGACACTTTTCGAAGGATGGATTACTCGTTTTGGATGTCCATTGCGCATTACTACGGATCAAGGCCGACAGTTTGAATCAAGAATATTTGAGTCACTCTCAGAATTTTTGGGAATACATAAAATTAGGACAACACCTTATCATCCACAATCCAATGGAATGATAGAGAGATTTCATAGAACTTTAAAGGCGGCGTTAATGACAAGAGAATCCAACGAAACATGGTTAAAAGAAATTCCAACAGTTTTACTCGGGTTGCGGAGTAGCTTGCGAGAAGACACAGGTTATAGTTCAGCAGAGATGACATATGGAACGCCAATACGACTCCCTGGAGGATTTTTTGAGTCATCAGCAGCACAGTTATCAACGTACGAAGAGTTTGTAAAACAAATTCAAAAGGACATCACACAAATGACATCAATTCCGAAAAGAAAAAAACACAATCAAGCTATATTTGTGCATCCCGAACTCAAAGAATGCTCACACGTATTTATTCGGTGTGATAGAATTAAGAAAGCCCTGACACCGCCGTATGAAGGACCCTACCCAGTAATTAGTAAAACAGATAAAACATTTTGCATTAGAATTAGGGATAAAGAGACAGTGATATCAATTGATAGATTGAAACCAGCTTTCATGATCAATGACGAATCAAACTACGTGCCAGATTCAAAGGATTGCGACAGGCATTCACACACGTACACTACACGATCGGGACGTAAAGTTAAGTACGTCTATAAAAAATCGCTGATATAAGCAAGCTATTCGTATATATATTAACATAGATCTTAACATATACCATTAATTCACAACTACTCGTAACAACAAGACATCTAAAATGGGAAATCAAAGTTCTAAGGACCAGATAACATACAATACGGACAATTGCCTCAATCAAAACGAAGCGGACCAACTCCGTAACCTGATCCAGGAGGACTTACGGTGGACAAGAAATGTTGCAATGGGACAGATTATTTTAACAATCGGCGTGATCCTAATTTACGGCATAATGAAAACACTGGACAGAAGAATGAAGAGTTTAACGGAAAAAAATAATAAACACTCGTGCAACAGCTAAGTCAAAATTACAGACGTCAGCAAATCACACCACAACAGGCGTCATCAAATTCCACCGCGTACAATAGCATTATTATTTATATACATCAGCAAATAACTAATGACAGGCGTCATCAAATTCCACCGCGTACAATAGCATTATTATTTATATACATCAGCAAATAACTAGTAAGGTCTAGGTCAAATTTATATTGTAAACACTATTACCATAAATTTTTTTAAAGGGGGGTGTACTGTTACAGCACAATATCTTTGTGCTGTATCTACAATCTACATCACAATCTTATGTTCCTTATCGCACGTTCAGTATCTATTAAATGTTTCTACTATCTGTTATCAACACGAAGTCGTTAGTATATAAGATGCACCTTTGGATAATTATAACCAGACTATACTACATCTTTTGTCTCATTTATACCTAATCATATACTGCCAAGAAGTTTGGCAAATACGGTTTTAAGGCACCGAAGGCCCGCCTTCGCCCTTCTTACTTTGCTATCAAGGTCACGAGGTAGATGTATTGTGCAAAACTCGTTAAGAGACCAAGACATTGCCCGGGGAATGGGACCCACGAAATGTGAGCCCACCACCAAACCGTGACGCCAGTTTGGCAATGGCGAGGACGTGTAAGATAGGACTTTATGGTGCGCGTCTAATAACCCAGATTTGCACACCTGGATGTACGCTAATGGCTCTAACTCAGCATTTTATAGGTAAATATCTGCTAGCATAAATATGTACCACCGAGGCCTTACACCAACTCCCCCCCCCCTTTGTTTTAATATTTTTATATTTTGATTATTTTATAGGGCCAAGCGTATCATCTAAAACATAATTTGTTTCTGTAAAATCAGTTTGGGTTTGAAGGCTTGTGTACTGTTTATTTTTACTGTATTTTTTATATTTACTTACGTGTATAATAGTTTTGTATAACTTATATTTGTTAAAATGTCTGCTTTTATACAGGATGAATTTAACAGGTTTACTCATTTCATCAAGAATTTTTAGGACATATTATTAGAAGAAAATATTAATGTTCTATGATACTTTGAAAATACAAAAAAAATACATTAATATCTAGTAAGTAACTCCATGCGCCGCCGTTTTTTGTTTCCGTGAGCATGAATGAATACAGACAGAGTGTTGAGTCATTCAGTCAACACAGTGCCGCGCTCAGGCGGCGCGCAGGGGACGGCGGGGTGCGGGAGCGGGACTCCCCGGTCGACGCGCCCGCCGCCGCACCGCAGCGCATGTATTCAACGCACAACCGCGCTCGCGCACCTCATTTTTGTATCAATTTATTTGTCCTCATATTTAAGTACCTCGACTAAAAGTTGTACGATTCTTTGTTATCCATTATAATATTTATACAGTCCACTGCCTTATTTTATTACCACCTCAAGACGCCGCCCGTGACCCCGCCACAGTGCAACGTTGCCATACCGTGCAAGGGACGCGGTACGCTAACGAGTCGACGAACTATCTGTACCTAACCTACCTATCATGCCGCAAAAAAAAAACAATGTAAAACCAATTATTCCTTCATACTTTTCCCGGCTTAGGACTTTTTTCCTCTTGCTTGGGCATGGGTGGAACATGAAGACTACTTACCGAAGTCCAAAAGGTTTCGAGTGGCACTTAGTATTATCTCCAAGGACGGTTGGTTTTGGTGTGGATAATTTTCCCGCCATCTTCGCTGCGTTTCCCTTAAATTGTTAGCTTGGCTATACCAAATCACCACATTTAAAATTTGTTGGTTATCAAAAAGTTCACTGTTTCTTCTCGTCCCCACAGGCATCTTCGAAAACTCATCACTTAACAGTACACAACTTCGATAGCTACACAATCGATTACACTTTTAGACACGACCGTCACCTCATTAAGCTTTCGTCCGACTGGTGAAATTGTTTATTGTAACTGATCGGCATGCGCCCGCGCCGGCTAGGGATGATATTATGCGAGCAAATAAAATGTTTCGATATTTCCGTAGATAATGATCATTATTTATTTTATTTACATACTGGTACTTACATATTTACTCGTACTTGTACTTACGAGGACTGAAGTGACTCGCATACTGTGTTGGTATTAATGTATTGTTCTCTTAGTATGATTTGTGTTTTCAATTCCTCTTTCTATAAATAAATAAAGTTTGTTAAAAATGTACTTAACAACAACCTTTAATCCTCAGTTTATTAGGATACTGAATAGAGTATGCAAACGTTCTAGAAATTTTAAATCAGTTAATATCTAAATAACTAATAATATTTGTAAAAATCAATTCATTACGATTTCGAGTAAAAGTATCGATATCGGTATGCTTCATTCCCGTCTGCGGCACAACCCGCTTTATACGTGCCGGCCCGGCCGGAGGAATCCCCGATCGGGTTTGTCGCTTGGAGTGCATTACACAAAATACCGAGAGTAACCTTCATACGTAGCCACGCACACATACACATCGTTCACTTGGAACAGGGTATTAAAGATCACCTTGGACCACGTTGTTCGGAAGGCGACGCGAGATTTCATGTCCGTGAACGGTGTAAGTGTCCGTTGTTATTGCGCGCGTTGTTTGAAGGTTTCTTTATTTTGTGTTTATGACCAATGACCCTTTGAATGAACTACGTGTTTACGAAATTATGATCATATGATTTCTAAAGCGCGTCGTACGATTTTGAAACTTTGATCATTTTATTTATTTGTTTAAGGTTTAGACATATGAAAATAATGGTATTGTACTGATTCTTTTAGTTTACTAAACCTTAATAGAACTGTCACCATCGTTTTAAACAATAAAATCGTATGTTGCATAATGTAAGTACTTACGGTGCTGAAACTCCCTTATCAATTTGTCGACTGATTTCAAATTCACCCTGTATATTTCGCCTATAAGAATATATTTGTGTGGTTCAATTTGTGTAAAGTATGATATAGAAATGATTGAAATTTTAATAAGTTTGTGTCTGTTAAAATTATCACAAAATTGGAATTTGGTTTCATACAACACGTGACATAATAATTATGTCCTAGTCAACGACCACTGTATGGTCGTTGGTCCTAGTAGATCTTGAAGCTTCTGTAAGAACCTTTATTTCTAAAAAATATAACTCTGTGTTTCGGGTGATTCTTTAAACAAAACATTAAAAATAAATAATTCTAGAAACAAATCAATTGGAATATTACATAATTTATAACACATTTGCTCGTAAAGGGTCTCTTATTTCACCAATTACTATATAGTAATGTATTGTGCGTTATTGTAATGTAAAACACACAAGTTTCTTTAAAATAGGGTAAAATGCACGGTTTATCAAGATGCTCCGTATAAAACGAACGGTCCTTTTTAAATCTTAGCAGAGTTACTCAACTTAGCAACATTTTATGAATAAAATTAAGTTTGGGAGATATAATAAACAAACATTTAATTCTTTAATTTAATTAATTTTGATCATAAATTACAACCATTTATCTGTAACAAAACACAAAATATTAATTTACTTTTATTAGTTATACTGGCTGTTTTTGAGCCATTGTCTTAAAATCAATCATTGTCTCAAACTCATCGCTAATTTGTGAACAAGTAAAGATTTATTCGTTTAAGAAAGTCCGAGATTTATTTATTTCCTCGCAAATATGTTATAAAACGTCGTATGACATACGTGCGCTTTGATAATTACGGCCTCTGCTTTCATATATCAATATCGCCTCGGCTGTTATTTTCAACTTATCGCACTTATATCTTATTGTACTATTACAACTCCACATTCACCAACCGACACGAAAACACTCATGCATATTCCACATATTAAGCAATACTAAACCACATAATAATCATTGACAAACTTTTGCAACCGCAAATGTATAACAAGAGGCATAAAAAAATCGGCAAAAACAAAACGCCATTTAAGATATAACTTTTTTATAATAGTACTAGTGGAAATACGGAAGTATATACAATACAATACTAAAAAAATGTATAGAGCTTTCGAATTAATATTTATATACACCGTGAATTTGTAGTCGTTTTGGAGCCGAAAATGTTAAACTCCACATCAATAACCCAATCCATAAAAAATATCAGTTTGAAAAAATATTAACAATTTTTTTTAAACATTGCAATCAATGTCATTTGCAGAAAATCGAATAATAAAAGAGAATGTCAATTTGTAACAAGTAATGTAATCGTGGCAAATACAAAAGTTAGTAACGAGCGTGTCCCTGACACGGCGGCGGCACGCGGCTGAGGCGCGGCCGCCCGTTGCATGTCCTCCGGCTCGGGGGCGCCGGGCCGCGTGTGGTTGGCGAAGGCGCGCGACGCCGGCTCGGCCGCGGCGCGCGCGGTCGGCGCGGGCTCGGCGCGCCACGTGAGCGCGGCGTCGGCCTGCCCCGTGAGCGTGGGCGCGGCGTTCGTGCTCGGCGCGCGGTCGCCGCTGCCGTCCCGCGGGCCCGCCGCGACCTCCTCGACCGCGCCGTAGTCGGCCGCGTTGTCGCCGTACTCGCCCGCCTTCAAAACAAGCGTGCCGCGTGAGATTAGACTGCTCCGGTGTTGACTCCTAGGCGCAAAGTAATCGTGTCACCGCAGCTTACGAGTGAGAGCCACCATAAGCTCTACACCTTTTCTTAACTACTTACGCTTATTTAATTCGCTCACTGTGTAGGTAGTGGTACTGTAAAGTGGAATTTTCAACTTACCCTGTCGATGTGGCTTTTGTAAGAGATAATTTACCTTAAAGTCGGCGCGGTTGGGCTCGAACTCAAAGGAGGGCCGCGATGCCGATGACCGTGACTCTTGGGCCGTCACAATGCGCGCCGTGGTCGGGTTTCTGCTCATCGGCTGCCAGGTTGCTGGTCATTCTCAACATTGTTGTACGCACACGATATATTACACGGATTTGGACGGTTTGGGCCCTTTCGCGGTACATCCCGTTCGTGATATGTCGCTTGAGTAATTAATCTCTTTTGCGATAATTCATTCTTCTGTTTTTTAGGATTCCATAGTAAACGAGGAACCCTTATAGCTTCGCTGTGTCCGTCCGTATGTCCGTCTGTCTGGCCCCAGGTTAGCTCAACGACCCTTAATACTAGAAAGCTGTAATTTGGCACATATTAGCTACGCCGACAAAGTGGTAAAATAAAATCTCGAGGAAAAAAAATTGGGATACCTCCCCCTCACGCAAAGTGGGGGATGTAATATTTTTCCTAACCCTTTCCTACCCCCTCGTGTTAAATAGATCTTTTAAAGAGCATTTTTCGATGTAATGGGAAATAGTAGGCAAGTAAAGAAAAAATAAAATAGAGAAAGAAAAATAAGTTTTTCTTTCTCGTTTATTTCTTATAACATTATTTTGATTAGGTGTGCAACGATGTCTTAAATAAATGCGATCAGGAAACACACGTAGGATTCTTCAAAATTATAAATAATAAATTGAAGATGTTATATTGCGAAAGTGATTATATTTGTTTGCTTGTTTGACACGTTTTACGTACCACAAAAGGACATAGGGACTTTTCAGCAAGTACTTATATCAACTATATATTCATTAAAAAAAAATGAAGACCAGACCACGGTCAAAAGACAGTAGAATAATATACCTATCGACAAATTGCGAACGGGACATAACGCGAACGGGACATAATGCGAAAGGGACATAACGTGAATCAGATATATCAAGAAAGAGACATAAAGCGAAGGTTTCTTTCGGCGGACCTAAACGCGAAAAGGGCCCAAACCGTCCTAATCCTATTATAGGATATTATATGTCCATACTTATAAAACCTACTAGCTTTCGCCCACGCTCCACCCGCGTGGCTATCCACGCGGTTACCGCGATAGAAACTATCTTATGTCGTTTCTCGGGATTAAAACTATTTCAATAACAATTTCATCCAAATTGGTACAACGGTTTAAGCGTGAAAACGTAACAGATAGAGTTGCTTTATTCGGATAACCATAGAAGGTACCTAACCTATGCTTACCTATCTATTTAGGTATCACTTTTTATAGTGCACTGTCACTGTGCAGTGTCAGCGGTTTATAGATATTGGTAGGTATCTAACCTGTCGCCGTTGACTAAATAGGTGTGGTCTCCTTTGAAATCCAGCCAGACCTTAAATTTTGATTCTGCAGGCGGAAAACTCGAATTTTTAGAAGCCACTGCACTGAGATGGCGGAGCCGCGAAACGAACTTGAAGCTACTGATCGTTTTATCTTGTTATAAATTTTATTTCTGGCAACCAACCAATAATGTGCTCTATGTGCTTTATTCGTTAAGCATGACTTATGGTATTTGCAGCGCGCACTTACTGGACAGGTTTTCGTATTGTTGCAACGTAGTGCGCGTCGGGTCTCTCGTCAGGGAGTTTCCCAGCACGGTGTCATTTGGTACGGCGTCGGCAGGAACGTCGGCGCTCGCCACCGCGCGGTCCCTCGGCAGGTCGCCGCTCGGCGCCACCTCGCTGGGCGCGTCGCCGCTCGCAGAGTCCCCGCCCGGCCCCTCAGTGCGGGAGGATGATGTCTCGCTCGATGCTATCAGCCGCCGCTCAGTGCACTGGTGGGCGCACTCTCCGTCCTCTCTATGACATGATGACAAATTCTACCTTATCGCAGTACAGATACTACAGATTCGAGCTCTACATAATTTTTTCTACTTTTGATGTTGGTAACAAAAGAACACGAATTGATCTTGATAGACAAAGAAAGATGGAAGATCAATTCTTAATCTTTCTTTGTAGGTAGGTACAATGTGACTTTCGTCAAGATTTTTTTAGGTTATTCTTTATTCATCAATATGTACCTACCTACATAAAAAAAAATAGATCCCGTGTAGACAAAAGAGATACAGAGCTAGCCGTTAAGTCGTTAACGCTGCGAGCGAGTAAGTATCGCTCTGTCTGTACCGCATATATTTTGTTTACATGAACGGGATGTACGATATCTATTAAACGTTTAAAATATTATAAAAATACACTTAGGTAGGTATTTCATTCACACACTTTAAATCTCTCTCAAGCAAAGTACTAAAACATAGACACAAAATCCTGTAAGTCGAGTATTTTCATTAACGCCTACTAGAAAAATAAATCCCACCAAAAACATTCTGTAAAAAAACTAGCCAAGTCTCGATGGAGCTGCTTGTTTATCTCTGAAAAGTAATGAAATCTAGACAAAGTCGTGCCAAGTCTAAGGTTCCTTACTGCGATTTCTTTATTATTATAGTTCATGTTGTGTGACTTGGCCGTTGAACATTCTTTATACGTTCCACGTTCTTCCACGTTCTTTTGGTAAATCTGCCATCAGTTGGTTGTTGGGATGAGGCTTAAAACGATGGCATTATATGTATAACCATAACGCTTTATTTTCCTCCGATGATCCAAAACTTAAGACGTAAGAGTGAGTGAGCTACCAACCGTTTGGTAGCAGAACGTCCCATTCCCAAACTCGTCACGCTGTTTCAGATGGTCCCAATCCCAGATGGTCCTATTCCCAGATGGTCCTATTCCCAGATGGTCCTATTCCCAGATTGTCCTATTCCCAGATTGTCCCATTCCCAGGTGGTCCTAGGGATGGTAACGCATGACGCAATTTTATGATAGGAGTATGAATAAAAAATGCTTCTTGTATTAATTATTAGGCCTTATTAGGCCTGTTAATGACGTTGATGAATACTACTTCAATCTATTTTTTGTGTTTTGTACCATGGATGAAAAATATTGTTTTAAAAACTTAGTGTGCATGTTTTAATAATCCTTGATATTGTGTTTTTCCTTACTTTAAAGTGTCATTTTGTCAGAAAACCGTACAAAAATTAAAAAATTACTAATTTCGTATTTTATAAAAAAATGAGGGTAGATGCTTATTCATAGAATATTATTATGATGTTTACGTTTCTGTTTAGTTCATTCCCCAACTAAGTGCACAGTCATTTATCGCGGATACATTGTAATTCTCTCTTTAAATTATAACGGTGTGATGGATCATAACTTTGAATTTATAAAAAATCAGCGAGGAGGACGAAGTTTAATTTGTGGAACATACACATACAATAAACATAACGATAACAGTGATGGAAGCTCCAAATGGCGTTGTGTGAAAAGAAAAGAGTGCAGTGCTTTTTTTTAAATTTCAATAAATGTTAATTTGTATGTTAATTCAAGAAGCATTTTTTATTCATACTCCTATCATTAAAATTGTGTCATGCGTTACCATCCCTGGGACCATCTGGAAATGGGACAATCTGGGAATAGGACAATCTGGGAATAGGACCATCTGGGAATAGGACCATCTGGGATTGGGACCATCTGAAACAGCGTGACGAGTTTGGGAATGGTAATTTTTCTATTACATATGTTATTTATTAATAGGACATCAAATGTTAAATGATTTTTGGTATTATTTTAGATTTCATTGATTTTATTATATTGAAATTTATTATTTTTATTTAAGTTTATAACAATTTGTACACCTGCTAAGTAGTTTTATGGATAATGGACGATGTATAATTATTTCAGACCTCATGTACACCCTTATATTATACAAATAAATGATGATGATGATGTTGATGATGATGAGTAGGTGCCTGCTAGCTCTATACTGTATCTCTTTTGCTATGCAAAATCCAACTTTCGCATATTTTATCCGAAGTTCGGCGGCACTTTTTGTGTTTTTTTACCCTGGACTAGCAGTTACTAAAGTATTATGACTAATGCGTAAGGCTCCGTGTGAGTATTTTGACTCAGTAGGTATTAAAGCTAATTAAGTCCAAGAGTTCAACACACACAACTGGAAAAATCACATGTGATTAGCATGTATTGTAGGCGTCTAAGTGATACAGTGTTAGGATGCACCTGCCACACGCGCGTAAGATGTGAGCGCAGTGCAAGAAGCGACGCCAGCGCGCCACGCTCAGCGCCACGTGCACGTCGCCGCACGACGCGTCCTCGTCCGCCGCCGCCGCGCCGCGCCCCGCGGCACTGCGCGCCGAGCGGCTCAGCACGCCGCACAGCTGCCCGTCGCAGACCACGCCCGCGCCTCGGTCCGTCTGCAAACACGAGCGTGTGAGCGGTCTGCCGCGCCGCGCTCCCTCGCGGCCGGTCAGACCACGCTCCATTCACCCACCGAGCATAGCGTCGGGCCGGAAAGGCACTGCGCCGAGTCGCGGAGCGCCGGCCAGCCGCTCGCGACGGCGTCGCACGTGCCGTCATCCGGCGCGCGCGTCGCGTCCACGATGCGCAGGCGCGGAGGGCGGCCGCGCGCGCGCACCACGTGGCATACGGCGCTGGCGCCGCAGTCGTCGGGCGCGCCCGCCGTGAGTATGGGGCGCGAGCCCGCATCGGCGTCGAAGGGCCCCTCCAGCTCCAGCACGGCGATGTCGCCGGCGGCGCCGAGCCAGCCGGGCCGCAGCGGCTCGGCGAGCGCCTGCGCCACGCGCACGACGCGGCGGCGCGCGGTCGGCGCGGCCGGCGCCAGCGCCCACAGCGGCGCGGCGCCGGGCCCGCCGCCGCGCGCGCACCACGCCGACGTCAGCACCGTGCGCGGCGACACCAGCGACCCGACGCAGCTGTGCGCGTCGCCGTGCTGCAGCACCACCTGCGCAAGCGCCCCCTCCGCCTTACTCTACTTCACTAATATATTGACTGCCTCTGTGGCGTGTGTATCCGACTGCTACTCAAGAGGTCGTGGGTTCGATCCCCACCCAGGATAAAACTTTGTGTGGTGAGCACGATGGTTTATTCTGTATCTGGGTGTTATTTATCTATAATATGTATGTATTTAGAAATATATAAGTATGTATATCAGTTGTCTGGTTTCCGTAGTAGGTACAAACTCTGTTTAGTTTGGGATCAGATAGCGTTGTGTGAGTTGTCACAAGATATTATTAGATATTATTTCCATTAATACCTAGAGCTGAAAGTTATCATTTTGACTTAATTATTAAATACATAGCAAGGTAGTTAAGTATGTAGAGTACGTATGTATGAATGTGTTGTAGAAAACTGCCTACGTAATACATAATCTTAATAAATAAAAGTTACTATCCGCACTAAGCATGTATGGATGTTCCTCACCATGAAAGGTGCCGAGTCGGACTCATCGTCGCCTCCGAATTCGTGATCGCCCTTGCTCTCTGCCGTAACTGTGCACACAGACATTATTAATCACAGTTATATTCATCAAAATAGCCAGGTAAATAGCGCTGACTACCCGACATATAGACAAAGCACTGACCGAGAGCCCTGCCGGCGAGGGCGCACAGCGCGGCCGCCACCGTCCACAGCGCGCCGACACCCATCGCGCGTTTGCCTCGCTCTCCGTTATCTGATGCAACCGCACCAACCAACTTACGTGTGCAACTGTAACATGTGGCGAAACATTATTCAATAATTTGATTCGATTTCTTTTTGAGTACTTTATGTCAAAACTTCCCGACAATCGTTAGTCAATCAAAAGTCAAAAACAAAGAGCTTCAGTAACCAAAAACCAAAGAGAAGACACACGTTGTTAAGCATAAATTGCACTATAGAGGTTAGTTTAGTGAAAAACATGCATAAGCCATGAAGATATTCTACTTATTTGTTAAAGATTCGGCTTTTCTGGATACTAATACAAGTCTTGATATAAATATTTACTGTGGTGGTATATTAATACCACCACAGTAAATATAAATATATATTATAATTAATTTGAGTCGATTGCTGTTGCCGTAGCCGCGGAGCCCTATTACGTCCCTTCTCGTCCGAATTGGATGGGTGACGGGGACGGCTCCGTGGCGATCGTCAACTCCGCTGCGCTCCATTCCCCGCCCTTGTCGCTCAGAGACAAGGGTACTGGATATATTCCTGCCGATTGTGAAGGACTCACACTTTACGGTGTATACTTCTCCCCGAACCGGAGTCTGGCTGATTTTGATGTTTTCCTGGCTAGCCTGGTAGCCTCGATCGTCACGTCTGTGGTGCTTGAGGATTTTAACGCCAAATACTTGGAGTGGAAATCTTATAGGACGGACGCTCGAGGAACGGCTGTGGAAGAATGGACAGCTGCGGTGGGACTCTGTTTGCTGAACAGAGGCACCACCAAAACGTGCGTTCGGCACCAGCCAGGGGGTGTCGATAGTGGACCTTTCATTCGCTAGCCCTGGTGTCGAGGTACGCGTAAGGAACTGGCGCGTACCGGATGATGTTAAGACGCTCACGGATCATTTGTATATCCGGTTTGAGCTCCCCCGGTCCCAGGGTGATAGTAGGGGTCACGGCGCGGGCAGACAATCCCGATTCCCGCGGCGGGCTGTAGGCGACTCGACAGGGAGCTGCTGGAGGACACTGCTATCGTTCAATCGTAGTCGTCCTCAACACCTCCGGCGTGCCCGAAGAACCTACACCCGCAGTCGACGGCGTCACCGCGACGTAGAGAAAGAGGGCCAGCTAAACGAGGCGTATCGCAGTGCGAGGGACGCCTTCCTTACTGCTTGAACAAGCACCGCTCGTCGCCCCCCCCCCCCAGCCTAGCGTCCTCGTGGAAGTGGTTGAGGCCCTTTTCCCGCTGCGCCGCGCTTTTGTAGTTGAGCGTGGGGTCGCTCAGCTGTCAACGTCTCTAGACCCACCAACAGGTCCATATCGCTAACCGAGCTTAGCGATGAATCGGAGCCGAACCTCGGGTGGACAGCGACGTGGCCCATAAAACAACAGGGCCTCCGTTTTTTCAAGCGCCACTCTCAACCCCAGCGAATCGATTCTGCCTATCGTGCTGCCACACAAATAAACTGCTAAGAAACCACGGGTATATCATCACGCTTCTCGGTCATATACCAAAAATCAATCAAATCCGTCCAGTAGTTTATTTTCAGGATAGGTTTTTCCCGGCGACTTTGTTAAGTCAAAGACCTCAGTCCCTACACATCTTAAGCGAGGTTGCCATTCCGCCATCATTCATTCAGAAATTTATGAAATTAAATTCAGGTGACATAAAAAACTATACCAATGAATTGTATTGGCGGTTTAGTCAACGAGCGTCAAATTTAACACATTAAGTTAAAACCAGTTAAAACAGTATTTTGTATACTTTATTTTTGTTCAACAGTAAAAAGTATAATAGAGTGAAAAACAGTATAATACTGTTTTTAACAGTATAGTTGGCAACCCTAGCTGTAGTATGTTTTTTATCATTTATATTATTATATTAGAATATTGATAATAGCGTTACAGGACGATAATTACATATACTCGTATCATGTTTTCCCCCTTTTTGTATACAGGTTTGACAATTGCATATTTATGTTTTTGTGGGAATGTACCAGTTTCCAAAGAAAGATTTACAAGAAATACAAGTATTGGACATAACTCATTTTTGCACAGTTTCATAACTCATTTTTGTATTTATGGAGTCGTATCCTTCTGATGTGGTATTAGATAATAAAGTTATTATTTTGTGATGTATATTTCATCGACTGGCGTAAGGAATATAGAATTCACTTGACGGGCTTTACAATTAGTTAAAGTAACATCATGATGTAATAAGTTGGTTGTAGATATGAAATGATCGTTAAAGGCTTCTGAAATTTCTGACAGTCATCACGTTCATTTTTGGTATGTTATTATTATACGGTGTGTCCTTCGTTTCATCTTTTATAATTTTCCATGTTGCTTTACATTTATTTTTACTGTTCAATATTTACTTTTGGTTACTATGTTTCTTAGCGCACACAATACATTTTCTTAATAGTTTGGTGTAATTTAAATATTTATATTTGTCATTAGCGGTTTTTGTAGAATAGTATGTAAAGCGCAGATCCCTTTTTTCTGCAACCTATTTTTAGACCTTTTGATAGCCGTTTTAATTGTTTAAAAAATATAAATTTATTTTTATTTTATTAAATGGGAAACAGAGCTTATAAAGAAGACAAAAATAGGAATGAAATTCATTAAAAGCTAAATTTAGATCAGTTTGAGATTCCAGATTTAAGTAACTTATGCTTGGTAGGTATAATTAAAATTTATCAATATTCTCTTTTGAATAGCATCTCCTGAAACTAAATATGTATTTAGGGGTAATATTTCTGTAATTCACGGGGCATCTCAATGATTGAGCAGTTTCTTGGTCTATGAGTCCTAATTGTAATATTGAACTGACTGCATTATCGATGTTGCTGACGATTAAGTCTAGGCATGATTTACCTCTGGTCGGGTCTGTTATGTGCACAGTAAGATTATATTTTGTTAATATATCAATCAAACGCTTTGTATTGCTATTCATGTCAAGAAAATTGATATTTAGGTCCCCAGCTATAACAATTTTATTTTTCTGATATTTGGTTATGTACTTGTGGAACATCATATCTAAATTTTCGAAGAAAAAATCTAGGTGTAGTCTCTTTTTTGAGGGAATTCGATATATGCAGATTATTAATATATTATTTGTAATTAAGTGTATAGCGCACTGTTCAAAGTGGTATGTAAGCAATTTGAAGTTTTTCAAAATAGGTAATTTTTTTGTATGATATTCCTTTCTTGACTATTATACATACACCCCCCCTTTTAGTTTGCCTGCAGTACTGGGATGCTAATTCGTAATTTGCAATAATTATTACTTTAAGTGCCTTCTTTGACAAACGTCTCCGTAAAGCATATAACGTTTGGATTAATTCGACCCCTAACTTCTTTTAGAGTCATCGCTATAACTTCTTTTTTAGATAGGAAACCATATAAATTTTGGTGAAGTAAATGAAAGAAATTACTGTGGTTGTGAAAGAAAAAACTGTGTTTCTTGTTGCAGTTTGGTTGTGTTATTAGTCTCTAACTCGCTGTGTATAGTAGCTCCAATGACTGTTTGTGTAGATTTATCTACCGTGTCTATTTTTGTTTGTTTTTCATTATTATAAATTATAAATTTAAATTGATAGTAAGAACAAGAACAACAAGAACAAGAACAAGAACAAGAACAAGAACAAGAACAAGAACAAGAACACGAACACGAACACGAACACGAACACGAACACGAACACGAACACGAACACGAACACGAACACGAACACGAACACGAACACGAACACGAACACGAACACGAACACGAACACGAACACGAACACGAACACGAACACGAACACGAACACGAACACGAACACGAACACGAACACGAACACGAACACGAACACGAACACGAACACGAACACGAACACGAACACGAACACGAACACGAACACGAACACGAACACGAACACGAACACGAACACGAACACGAACACGAACACGAACACGAACACGAACACGAACACGAACACGAACACGAACACGAACACGAACACGAACACGAACACGAACACGAACACGAACACGAACACGAACACGAACACGAACACGAACACGAACACGAACACGAACACGAACACGAACACGAACACGAACACGAACACGAACACGAACACGAACACGAACACGAACACGAACACGAACACGAACACGAACACGAACACGAACACGAACACGAACACGAACACGAACACGAACACGAACACGAACACGAACACGAACACGAACACGAACACGAACACGAACACGAACACGAACACGAACACGAACACGAACACGAACACGAACACGAACACGAACACGAACACGAACACGAACACGAACACGAACACGAACACGAACACGAACACGAACACGAACACGAACACGAACACGAACACGAACACGAACACGAACACGAACACGAACACGAACACGAACACGAACACGAACACGAACACGAACACGAACACGAACACGAACACGAACACGAACACGAACACGAACACGAACACGAACACGAACACGAACACGAACACGAACACGAACACGAACACGAACACGAACACGAACACGAACACGAACACGAACACGAACAAGAACAAGAACAAGAACAAGAACAAGAACAAGAACAAGAACAAGAACAAGAACAAGAACAAGAACAAGAACCAGAACCAGAACCAGAACCAGAACCAGAACCAGAACCAGAACCAGAACCAGAACCAGAACCAGAACCAGAACCAGAACCAGAACCAGAACCAGAACCAGAACCAGAACCAGAACCAGAACCAGAACCAGAACCAGAACCAGAACCAGAACCAGAACCAGAACCAGAACCAGAACCAGAACCAGAACCAGAACCAGAACCAGAACCAGAACCAGAACCAGAACCAGAACCAGAACCAGAACCAGAACCAGAACCAGAACCAGAACCAGAACCAGAACCAGAACCAGAACCAGAACCAGAACCAGAACCAGAACCAGAACCAGAACCAGAACCAGAACCAGAACCAGAACCAGAACCAGAACCAGAACCAGAACCAGAACCAGAACCAGAACCAGAACCAGAACCAGAACCAGAACCAGAACCAGAACCAGAACCAGAACCAGAACCAGAACCAGAACCAGAACCAGAACCAGAACCAGAACCAGAACCAGAACCAGAACCAGAACCAGAACCAGAACCAGAACCAGAACCAGAACCAGAACCAGAACCAGAACCAGAACCAGAACCAGAACCAGAACCAGAACCAGAACCAGAACCAGAACCAGAACCAGAACCAGAACCAGAACCAGAACCAGAACCAGAACCAGAACCAGAACCAGAACCAGAACCAGAACCAGAACCAGAACCAGAACCAGAACCAGAACCAGAACCAGAACAAGAACAAGAACAAGAACAAGAACAAGAACAAGAACAAGAACAAGAACAAGAACAAGAACAAGAACAAGAACAAGAACAAGAACAAGAACAAGAACAAGAACAAGAACAAGAACAAGAACAAGAACAAGAACAAGAACAAGAACAAGAACAAGAACAAGAACAAGAACAAGAACAAGAACAAGAACAAGAACAAGAACAAGAACAAGAACAAGAACAAGAACAAGAACAAGAACAAGAACAAGAACAAGAACAAGAACAAGAACAAGAACAAGAACAAGAACAAGAACAAGAACAAGAACAAGAACAAGAACAAGAACAAGAACAAGAACAAGAACAAGAACAAGAACAAGAACAAGAACAAGAACAAGAACAAGAACAAGAACAAGAACAAGAACAAGAACAAGAACAAGAACAAGAACAAGAACAAGAACAAGAACAAGAACAAGAACAAGAACAAGAACAAGAACAAGAACAAGAACAAGAACAAGAACAAGAACAAGAACAAGAACAAGAACAAGAACAAGAACAAGAACAAGAACAAGAACAAGAACAAGAACAAGAACAAGAACAAGAACAAGAACAAGAACAAGAACAAGAACAAGAACAAGAACAAGAACAAGAACAAGAACAAGAACAAGAACAAGAACAAGAACAAGAACAAGAACAAGAACAAGAACAAGAACAAGAACAAGAACAAGAACAAGAACAAGAACAAGAACAAGAACAAGAACAAGAACAAGAACAAGAACAAGAACAAGAACAAGAACAAGAACAAGAACAAGAATTTTGGGCAAAACAATAAAATTGTGTCTGGTTTTCTAGTATTTCTCAAGTACATGTCTTTGGCTTTTATAAACAGATCTTAATTTAGTTTTGTAAATTGGGCAATTTCAAATATATACATGCTTGGCAATGTAAGTACCTGTAACTTTTTGAAAAGAGGTTTGCAGGATATCCAAGGTGCTACCCCGCAAATTGATCTTATGCATTTTTTTTTAGCTATAAACGCGCTGTTTACTTCGGTAGAATTGCCCCACAGAATCAAACCATAATTAAGTACAGAGGCAACATAACCATGGTATGCACTCATGACCGTATTTTCAGATGAAATTCTTCTTAATTTAGCTAAGACATAAACAAAACTATTTACTTTATGACACACTTTGGCTACATGTAACTTCCAATTAATATTTTTGTCCAAAACTATACCTAAAAACATTGACTGCCTCTGTGGCGCGGTGGGAGTGTATCCGACTGCTACGCAAGAGGTCGTGGGTTCGATCCCCACCCAGGATAAAACTTTGTGTGATGAGCACGATGGCTTATTCTGTGTCTGGGTGTTATTTATCTATAATATGTATGTATTTAGAAATATATAAGTATGTTTATCAGTTATCTGGTTTCCATAGTACAAGCTCTGCTTAGTTTGGGATCAGATAGCGTTGTGTGAGTTGTCCCAAGATGTTATTATTATTATTATTATTGTATGATCCACTTCCTGAATAACAAAGTCATTATGCATTACGTTCAATTTTTTGGGTTCACGCCCGTATGTGGTAAATTGAATATATTTAGTTTTTGTAAGATTAACATTTAAATTATTATCATCCATCCAATTCACAACAGATTTAATAGATTTATTGATATCAGAATTATATAGTTCAATATTATCAAGGTCAGCATCATTATAAATGTCAGTATTATTATAAATGTCAGTATTATTATCAATGTCAGTATTATTATAACCAATGTCAGTATTATATTTATTAGAGATCGGGGCATATTTTTGAATGTCACTAGTTTTAGATGTAATAATTATTGAAATGTCATCCGCAAACAGAGTGCATGAATATGTAGTTACATCTGGGAGGTCATTAACATACAACAGAAATAGTAGGGGACCCAGAACACTACCTTGCGGCACCCCAGAATTATTAATTTCGCAATTAGAATAAGTTACTTCTAGCTTTCCAATTTTACCTATCTTATCATTTTGAGTGCTTATCTCAACACATTGTTTCCTGTTCTCTAAATATGTTTTTAGCCATGACAAAGCAGTACCACGTACACCGTATTGTTCTAGCTTATTTAGCAAAATTTTATGTGATACAAAATTAAAAGCTTTTGTCATATCAAAAAATACTACAGTAGTGTCCCTACCGTCATCCACCTTATCAATTACTTCATTCGTAAGATTAAAGCAAGCCATTGCTGTGGACCTCTTTGGAACCCGAATTGTTCTTTTCTAATAGTTTGGTTCTTTGTGAGAAATTCATCAATACGTCTATACATTGCTGTTTCAAAGATTTTAGAGATTACAGAAATTAGTGTAATGGGTCGGTAGTTGTCAAGTAGAGATTTGTCACCCTTTTTATGGAGGGGTTTTACTATCGAAAACTTTAGCAGTTCAGGAAAACATCCCTCTTCAAATGACAGATTAATCAGATATGTCAAAACTGGTACCAATTCATTAGCACAGGCCTTAATAATCTCTGTGGCAATATCACCCAATACCCGTCGCCTTTGTGTTCTTTAAGCTCATTATTATCCTATGAATACCTTCGAAATCATAAGGTCTTAGAAATATACTATTACACCTACTTGAAACCTTTGTCCCTTTGCAGATTCTAGTATTATCACTACTTACAAAAAAAGAATTGAAAGTGTTCGCAATATCTACTGGATTTGTTATGATATTACCCCCGTTATTAGCATGACTAATAAACGTTTTTTCGGCATAGTTGGATTGCGATTTTATTAGATTCCAAGAAGATTTACCTACATTTTTACTAGTGCTAATTAGCTTTGCGTTATAATTTTTTATAGATTTGTCTATACACTGCCTTAAAACTTTTGAGTATTGCTTATATCTAGTCATATTCTCCCTGGATTTGTGTTTATGACATTTGAAACGAAGTTGACGTTTCATTTTGCAACATTTTCGCAACCCTTTAGTAATCCAGTTCGTGCTTCTACCTTTGCTGCACACTTTCACCTTTATCGTAGGGAAACATAGATTGTAGAAAAGTATGAGTAAGTTATTATAATTTTCATATGCGATATTAAGATTTGAGCTAGAGTAAACTTCTTCAAATGAAAGATTAGATATACACTCCTTGAATTTACAAATATTGTGTTTAGAATAATCTCTAATACTCGTAAAGTAATCTGGGACAGAATAATTAATATTAGTTCTAGTTGGTATATTTAACAATTGTGCTGTATTATGATCAGATAAACCCCATTGTAAAAGTTCACCTTTTGCAGTTTTAACATTACTTATAATGTGATCAATACACGAATTCTTTCTAGTTGGATCTCTTATGTGCATTCAGTTATAAGTTTATTTTTCTGTAATGTATTAATATTCAAATCTCCTGCTAAAACAAATTTTTTGTTAGTCTTAAGAAGGAGTGCTCTAGTTTTATTAAAAAATATATTTGTATCTGAGTTAGGCGTTCTATATAAACAAACAATTCTTAAATTTTGGTTTATAATGTCTATGCCGCAACACTCAAAGCTATTGTCTACGGCTAACTCCCTTGCAACGTCTATTTCCCTATACTTGAGGCCACGTTCAATAAGGATACATACCCCACCTCTTCGCTGGCGTTTTTTCCTACAATATGATGCAGCTAAGTTGTAACCGTCAATGCTAATAAATTTCTCATAATCAGTTTCTGTAAACGTCTCAGTCAGGCAGATTACTTCTGGATGCCTTGATTCTTTCTTTAGTTCTAACAAATTTATTTCAAGATAATTACTCTTATGTAAAAGACCTGCAATATTTTGATAGAGTATTCGAATAAAATAATTATTTTTGTTGTATGTCACGAAAAAATGGTTCAATAATGTCAATATTTGTTGAGTATGTAAAACAATCTGTTTGAGTGGATTTATCGAAAACATCAATTACAGATCTCTCAAAAAAAGTTTTTGAGTGCGAGATTTCATAGTACTTAGGAATGTTTGCCTTTGCATGTCTATATGAATTTGCTCCTTTAAATATTAAAAACTTCCTATCATAGTAAATTTGGTCCAATACAGAATTAATTTGCTTACAAAGATTTATTGTAAGTGTTATGAAAGTGCCCACAATTAATGTAATAAGCATTTCCATGCTGACTGCTTAACAATTTTAGCATACTGTTTAATTTAAATTCTCTCAAATGAATATTGCTATATATTTTTAGAATCAAAACAGGACATTATTAAAATATATATATTACGGGTCTTAATCGCGTGAATAATTTAAGGTAAAATACCTTGTTTATTGCCCGACGTTTCGACCGTATTGCAACGGCCGTGGTCACGGGAAGACTAGTTGAGCTCAGCGTCGCCTCCGTGAAGCGCGGGTTTCGGAAACTACCCTCGCTTGATTTTTATCACTCACTATTACGGAACCGTCGGTACTTCGACAGACAACACTAAGGACATCTGCACACTGGCGTGTAATGTTTGTTCGGCGGTGTATACACTTGCCGATCACGGGATTCCACGATGTTGACAACCGGTATCCGTCTTCTCGGTTGAAATTGACATGTTTTTTGATTTCAACCGCTTCCCTCGCCATCCTGGAGTAATAGTGACGGTCAGTGGAGAGGACCTGTGGTTTGTGTAGTTCAATCCAGTGATTGGTTCCCGCATCCAGCAAGTGTTCCGCTATTGCTGACTTGTTTGTCTGTCGGTTTTTCACAGCCGCGATATGTTCCTTAACCCTTTCCGCTATTGTTTCTTTCATTGCTAGCTTTTCTCGATGTTAAAATAATGGTTAGAGAAAATGGTACCCTAGCACACACTGTGTACAGAAAACCGACCCACACAGACAGATACTTACATGCTGACTCGCATCACCATCCAAGACATCTGCAATCCGTGGTATCATCGCTGACAAATAGAGCATATGAAATTTGTGACCCTGAACATTTAGAAAGTGAGCTCACACATGTTCAGGAGGTACTAAAGCGAAACGGATACAGAGGAAGCACACGACGTACGAAGAGGAGAGACTCCCGACCGGGGGTTGACAGGGCTCCAGCTTTTCTACCGTATGTGAAAGGAGTGACGGACAAAGTTGGAACAGTACTGCAGAAATACTCCATTAAGACTGTATATAGTCCGCACTCCAAGGTAGCTAAGCACCTACGTACTCCTAAGGATGTAATTCCTCTACAGACACCTGGCGTCTACAAAGTGGATTGCAGCTGTGGCAGTTCCTACATCGGACAAACCAAGCGAACAATAGCGGAAAGGGTTAAGGAACATATCGCGGCTGTGAAAAACCGACAGACAAACAAGTCAGCAATAGCGGAACACTTGCTGGATGCGGGAACCAATCACTGGATTGAACTACACAAACCACAGGTCCTCTCCACTGACCGTCACTATTACTCCAGGATGGCGAGGGAAGCGGTTGAAATCAAAAAACATGTCAATTTCAACCGAGAAGACGGATACCGGTTGTCAACATCGTGGAATCCCGTGATCGGCAAGTGTATACACCGCCGAACAAACATTACACGCCAGTGTGCAGATGTCCTTAGTGTTGTCTGTCGAAGTACCGACGGTTCCGTAATAGTGAGTGATAAAAATCAAGCGAGGGTAGTTTCCGAAACCCGCGCTTCACGGAGGCGACGCTGAGCTCAACTAGTCTTCCCGTGACCACGGCCGTTGCAATACGGTCGAAACGTCGGGCAATAAACAAGGTATTTTACCTTAAATTATTCACGCGATTAAGACCCGTATTATATATATTTTAATAATGTGTACAAATCGCGAAAGTTTATCAACATTCAAAACAGGACATTTCGTTAATTTAATAAATGCATATAAGTTACTCATGTGTGGGTTCCAATCCTCTTCACCAACTGACAAGATAATCCGGTCCTCTTCAGTAATTTCATACATTTTAGCGCTAGTAAGTATTTGTTCAGTTGTAGCGTAAGGCTTTAGAAACGATATGAAGTCATAGTGTTCATATGGGTTTTTTAACCTTGATTTAGTCAAATGTCGAGCCAAGTTGATTCACTGTTGCCCTCCAAAAATAAAGACCCTTTTTTTCTTATTGGTGACCTTGGTTGCATCCTCTGCCTGGCTAGTTTCCCTTGAATGTTGACTTAAATTTCTACTCGTTGAAGAAGGTAATTTGGGGCTTAAATTGCCTATGTCTGTATATATGCTTTGGTTACTTTGTTCAACAAGTAGATTAGCATCTGCGGCCGGCATCTCGTCGTCAGTCGTTCATTAGGCTATTTTGAAAACTATCAGTAAAACGAGATTTGCCTTTAAGTTTTTTTCTTATATTTTGCCTAACTGGTGTAATAGGACTTTTACACAATTGCTTCAAAAGGTCAATTTCTGAGCTCAATTGTAATATGTGTTTCTTTAAGTCGTTATTTTCTAAAATTATATTTTCCAATTCTATTTGTGTAGTTTCTAAATTTGACTTCAAATCAGTGATTTCAGTTCTAAGGTTTTCTATAATAGTTGAATGCTTAAGTGTAGATAAATCAAGGCTTTTTGCAAACAGATCCTCTGATGTTGTGTCTAAAGAGCTGCTACTACTTAGGCATTCATAAGACTTATTTCTGCAATTGTTGTGGTTTCTAAAAGTGATATTGTTTATTTCTTCCATCCTCGGGTAAATGATTTTGGTTGAAAATTTCTTCTAATTTTAATTTATAACAATGGTATCCCTGGCGCTGTATATCTGTAGTTCTACCAAAATATTTTTATTACTCTGGTATCCCTTTTAGTTCAACTATTCAACGCTTGAGTCTGGATTGGCGCTAGTTGTCACATAAATGACAATTAGTTGACATAGATGACATTTTTAGTTGACGTAAATATAGTTCCGCTTCTGGTCGCTATTGGCCACCTAAAGTAATTATAGCACTAGCTGTATGGTAATTAATTTGAAATTTTAATTTAAAGTCTATTATTTTATACGTATTTTAAAGATTGTGATTTAATAGGTCTTTCACATGATTATTGTGTTTAATCACTAGCACTGTACTACCGCATACATTTATTGATTCACGAACACGAACACGAACACGAACACGAACACGAACACGAACACGAACACGAACACGAACACGAACACGAACACGAACACGAACACGAACACGAACACGAACACGAACACGAACACGAACACGAACACGAACACGAACACGAACACGAACACGAACACGAACACGAACACGAACACGAACACGAACACGAACACGAACACGAACACGAACACGAACACGAACACGAACACGAACACGAACACGAACACGAACACGAACACGAACACGAACACGAACACGAACACGAACAAGAACAAGAACAAGAACAAGAACAAGAACAAGAACAAGAACAAGAACAAGAACAAGAACAAGAACAAGAACAAGAACAAGAACAAGAACAAGAACAAGAACAAGAACAAGAACAAGAACAAGAACAAGAACAAGAACAAGAACAAGAACAAGAACAAGAACAAGAACAAGAACAAGAACAAGAACAAGAACAAGAACAAGAACAAGAACAAGAACAAGAACAAGAACAAGAACAAGAACAAGAACAAGAACAAGAACAAGAACAAGAACAAGAACAAGAACAAGAACAAGAACAAGAACAAGAACAAGAACAAGAACAAGAACAAGAACAAGAACAAGAACAAGAACAAGAACAAGAACAAGAACAAGAACAAGAACAAGAACAAGAACAAGAACAAGAACAAGAACAAGAACAAGAACAAGAACAAGAACAAGAACAAGAACAAGAACAAGAACAAGAACAAGAACAAGAACAAGAACAAGAACAAGAACAAGAACAAGAACAAGAACAAGAACAAGAACAAGAACAAGAACAAGAACAAGAACAAGAACAAGAACAAGAACAAGAACAAGAACAAGAACAAGAACAAGAACAAGAACAAGAACAAGAACAAGAACAAGAACAAGAACAAGAACAAGAACAAGAACAAGAACAAGAACAAGAACAAGAACAAGAACAAGAACAAGAACAAGAACAAGAACAAGAACAAGAACAAGAACAAGAACAAGAACAAGAACAAGAACAAGAACAAGAACAAGAACAAGAACAAATACTGTATAAAGAAGTCAAATACTGTACTCATAGGAGATTTTAACTTTCCTTGGATCGGTTGGGATTGGAATGCCTCTTTGGGGATATGTTCACCAATTCCAAGTGGGGACGTAATTGAGGGAAAGTTTCTGGATGAAATTACTTTTTGTGGCATGGATCAGAGTATTTATTTTTTTATTTATTTATTTATTCATAACATACATTGTCTTTACAGTTACCCAATACAACAACATAGTATAGTATAAAAAATACATCTAGTTCCTCAGCCATTAAGTAACAAATGCATTATTAACATATTATTTACAATATGTGTAAGACAAGAACTCAGTTGCCATACTTTCAAATTCTATAAGAGAACATGCAAAGATATCAATTCTCTGTGAGACGCTGTTTATGATGTCAATTGCCCGAACTAGAGGAGCAAACTTTAACAAGTTGGTACGGAATGTTGGCATATCGAATGTACGCCGCCGTGGTGCCTGTCGCAGTCTAGTGTTAGGAACCAGTAATCTCAAAGATTCTAGAATTCGAGGATTGTTTAATTTACCCCGGAACACCAGAAACACATACTTTACTAAAGCTAAATTGCGCCTTACTTCCAACTTATAGTATCCAACCATCCCTATAACAAAGAGGGTTGGATACATCAGTGGGTAGAAAGGGTAAACGCCGTGGTATTTAAAGTATAGATACCGGGTAAATTTGTTTTGCAATTTCTCCACCATGAGACTATATTTAGTTTCATGGGGATTCCAGATAATTGCACTCGTCTCCAACCTGCTCCGCACCAAAGCATTGTATAGTGATTTTACTGCCATAGTATTACAGAAATCTTTCGTCTCTCTCATTACAAACCCGAGATTCCTAAAAGCCACTGTGCAGATATTAATAATATGTTGTCGGAACAATAAATCGGCCGAGAACAATATCCCCAGATCACGAACTTGGGTGACTCGCGGAATGTCTTCCCCCTCCAAGTAATAATCGAAGTGCAATGGTGCTACCGAACGGGTAAAAGACATTACGTTACACTTCGATACATTAAAATGGAGTTTGTTTGCAAGACTCCACTCTGCTACCCGGCTTATATCCTGTTGAAGTCGTTTGCAGTCCTCCATGTTAGAGACTTGGAGGAATAACTTTAAGTCATCAGCAAACAGTAGGCACTCAGCATGGTTGACCACTTCAGGCAAATCGTTTATCATGATGATAAACTCAAGTGGCCCTAAATTACTTCCTTGACTCACGCCTGTGAGAGTGAGATATGGGCTCGACATATATCCGCCATATTCCACGTACTGCTGACGATTCCTCAGGTAGTCCGCAAAAAACTGTAGTAGGTGTGGGGTGAACCCAACCATTGCAAACTTCCTTAACAGCGTATCATTGTCGACACTATCGAAGGCTTTTTTAAAGTCAAAATACGCGACATCCAGCTGCGCTCCAGCTTCAGAGTCGAGGATTGGAGTTACTGAGCTCATGAAACTCATGAGATTCGAAGTACAACTGCGACCGGCTCGAAAACCGTGTTGGGCGTCGCTTAATTGTGCGCTCACTTGGGTACTAATAATAGAGCACAGAGACATCTCAAAAACCTTCGCTAGAGCCGACAACACCGCCACAGGCCTGTAACCACTAATGTCTGAACTCGGACTACCCTTAGGAACAGGGGTTACCCTAGTTAGTTTCCAGCCGTGGGGATACAAACGTTCTTTTAAGCTTAGGTTAAATAAGTACTGAAGCGGTTCTGCCAACACCATTCTACAGTCCTTTATCACGTAAGGTGGTATACCGTCAGGACCGACAGAACTCTTGGGTTTGAGGCGAGCAAGCGCGTCACGCACATCCCTTAATGTTAACTGGCTGACGTGAATGCGTGAACCGCGTTCCGGTGCCAGTTGCGCTGCGGCTTGTGCATCTAAAGTCGGCGCATGGATACCGTAAACCGAGAAAAAATAATCCGCAAATTCTTGGGCACATTCGTTCGCTGGTAATGGGTTTCCATTTTTGACGAGATTAACTTTACTTCTCTTGGAACACTTTTGACCTATAAAACCCCAAAACGATCTAGGATCCACAGCAAACTGAGCCTCCACACGACCCCGATAGATTTCATATGCGTCGCGAATTTTTTGTTTGACCAACGATCGGTAATACGAAAATATATCGTAGTCGTATTCAGACCCACTTACTTTAAAGTGTTTATGATGGAACGCTTTCTGTCTTATGTCGCCTATTAAGTCAGCCGTATACCACTCCGGGTAATTGTACCGGGAGTAGTTAGCTTTAGGCATTTTTCTGGGAGTGCTATCATCTAGAATTCTATTAAGTGTATAATAAAAAATATTGTACGCTTCGTCCAGATTACCCGATTTATACAAATCGCTCCAATCCGCGCACGCTAATGCGTCATACATAGTATAGAAATTAGCCTTAGCGAAGTTCCAACGCGGATGGGCGTCCGCGGGTGAGTGAGGGGACGCGGAAGGGGCAGAGGATGCGACAGGCGTCACGACGGGTGCGCGAGCGCCGCAGATGCTCACGCGCAGCGGCGGGTGATGACTGTCTATAGCGCATATATACTCATGTTCCTCATTAACAGCGACCTCACCCTCTGGCAAGGTTGTTAACACTACATCCAGCATACGATTGTTACAGTTCGGAATACTATTACATTCACGGAACCCATTGTAAGTAACAAAATATTCGTAGTAGCATTGTATGTCCTGGCTAGTTGAATGCATATTCAAGTCGCCAATCAAAATTATTTCTCCATATTGTTCAAACAATTGTTCCAATAAGTGAAACATGTACATATACTCACGTTCAACAGTTTGGGGTGGGATGTACACCACACAACACAAAAACAAAAATTTATGTCCACGGTACACAGTCGCGCAGACAATTTCGAATAAGTGATTGTCCAAATTAACGTTATTCGCTACCGCAACTTGGCGTAATTCAAGGTTACTATCTAGCGCGGCAGCTAGCAATACCCCTCCGTGTTTACGTCCATCTTCGCGATCGCATCGTAATATTGTGTAGCCGCTCGGCACGAGTTCTCCATCGTGTATAGATCTATTTAATCCAGTTTCGGTAAATGCAAATAAATGCGCTCTGGATGTTAATATACTAGTATAGAATGTCTTTAATTTAGTACGCAATCCTCTCACGTTTTGATAGTACAGATCAAATGATCTATACTCTTTCTTCACTTTTGTTGAGTAATAACATCATCAATGATAACAGCCGTATTTTAGATTTAATATTTTCAAACTGCCCGGAACTCATAAATATATCAAAAGTCTTTAAACCCTTTGTTCGGTTGGACTCGCATCATCCAGCAATAGAAATTATTATTCGCTTTTCAAAAAATCAGAAATCACTAAGACCAGAACGTAAGCCTTTGCTGAATTTTTCAAAATGCGACTTTGATGCTGTAAATGCAGAGTTGGCTTGTATCAATTGGGAAGAAATATGGCAACTCACACCTGTCACGGATATTGACTCAAGAGTTGAGTTATATTATGAAACATTAAAATCCATAATAACTATGCACACTCCTCTGTCACGCTCGCGCAACCAAAGATATCCTTTGTGGTACAGTAAAGCTTTGATTAAATGTTTGAAGGAGAAAGCTAAATACCATAAGCGTTACAAAAAATATAATAACCTAATGGATAAATATGACTATGAGTTACTTAGAGATAGATGCGAGTCAATGATCAAAGAATGCCTACGAAAATTTAAAAATAACGCTGCGGATATCCTTCGTATAAACCCCAAATATTTCTGGGCATATGTTAATGGAATTAAAGCAAATAGTAGCTCACTTCCAAATCGTATGATTCTAGGGAACAAACAGGCGAATGGAGGTCAGGAGATTTGTGATCTATTCTCGGAACATTTTACTTCCATATATGTTAAGCCGATAGTATCTCATAATACCTCTATACTTACACCTACATATAATACTCAATCTCTCTGTAACATTTTCTTGTCCGACTCTGAGATATTAAAGGCTCTTACAAATTTAGACATTAATAAGGGTGGTGGTACGGACGGGTTTCCACCAATCTTTCTCAAAAAATGTGCTAAATCATTAGTTTTCCCACTTTCTGTTATATATAATGCCTCTCTACGTTCAGGTATTTTTCCTTACAAATGGAAAATTGCGCGCGTTTCACCAATACATAAATCAGGAGACATATCAGAGGTGTCTAACTATCGCCCTATTTCTATTTTATCGTCTTTTGGGAAAGTCTTTGAATCGCTTGTGGTGAAAAGGATCCGGTGGCACATTAAATCGCAGATTCACCCCGCACAACATGGCTTTCTGGATAAGAAATCTACAACATCAAATCTTTTATGCTTTTCTAGCGACATAGCGGATGCGTTGGATGTTGGACAGGAGATTCACGCGATATATACCGATTTCAGCAAGGCTTTTGATCTGATTAATCACGATATATTACTATCTAAGTTAATGGGAATGGGAATACATGGGTCGTTGCTACGGTGGTGCGAGTCTTACCTAAAAAAACGGTCACAGATAGTTGTAGTGCAAGGTTTTAGGTCTCAAATCAATGTTATACCGTCCGGAGTACCGCAGGGCTCACATATGGGACCTGTGTTATTTTTAATATTTATTAACGACTTAGCTAATATTATAAAATGTAAATTTAACATGTATGCAGATGATCTAAAATTATATGATGTAGTGGCTGGCGCAAATGATGCTTTAAAACTACAAAGTCAGATTAACTTAGTATCTAAGTGGTGCAAAGACAACCAAATGATAATGAATGCTACCAAATGTAAGCATATAAAATTTAGTAGAAAAATAAATCCAATTGCAGCAAGATACGCTATTGATAGTATCCAACTAGAGGAAGTTAAATCCATTCGCGACTTGGGTGTTATAATGGATAGTAAATTCAACTTTAAACAGCATATAGACAGTATAACTCTTAAAGCATCACGTCTTTCAGGATTCATATCAAGACAACTTAAGACATTTAAGGACCCACAGGTCACTATACCGATCTACAACAGTATTGTAAGAAGTATTTTAGAGTATGGGAGTCCGGTCTGGAATCCTTCATACGAAATTTATACAAAAAAATTAGAGCGAGTTCAAAAACGTTTTTTGTACCAACTGTCATTTGTCAATAACCAATGTAAAAATCTGAAATCATACGAATGTAGGTTAAAATATTTCAAAATGTCTAGTTTATCATCCAGAAGAAAATCATCAGATGTAATATATTTATATAAAATCATACATAGTCACATTGATTGTGACATTTTGCTGGAGAGGATTAAACTGGTCGTCCCCCGCCAGAATAGTCGATTATGTAATAGACGCACCTTTGCAACACCTTCTTGTAGGACAAACATCGGGCAACATGCCCCCTTTTACAGAATGCTCTCAGGCTATAACGGAGTTAGGCAACATATTGATATTTTTTGTAACAGCTTAGCTTCTACTAAAAAATATATTAGGAATAAATTTAAAACCTTTGTCTAAAAGTCTATCAATACCATCCACATTTTATTATTGTTACCTTTGTTCTTAATTTTAACTATTTTTGTTTTTTTTTTTTGTTGTTGTGTATTCAAATACTTATAATCTTTAGGGATAAGTAATATGTCTGTACCGAAATGCATGTCGTGTTCACTATTTTTAGGACACACAGTATTGTATAGTCTAAGTGTAGTTTATTTAAGAAGTTTACTGTATTGTCCGATTTGTGAACCATTAATAAAAAAAAAAAAAAAAAAAAAAAAAAACAAGAACAAGAACAAGAACAAGAACAAGAACAAGAACAAGAACAAGAACAAGAACAAGAATAAGAAAAACAATAAGATGTAACAACAGTTCATTAATCCTTGTACATTCTACCTTTCGGCATACAAACATGTAAAGTCTTAAATACATTTCTATAAGTGACATAAGCATCATAGTACATCATTTATAAAATCATTTATAGAGTTGTAACATTTTTTTAACAATAAATCGGTTAACTGTTTTTAAAAAAATTTAATGGCTGTTGCTTTAGATTGTTGGGTAATTTATTGTAAATAATTGGTGCCATACAGATGGTACTATTTTTTAACAGTGTGGTGTAGTATTAATAGTCTATCCGTAGTATTTCCCTTAACCACGACCTACATAAATTGTGATTAAAATGTGTCCTTATATACAGGGTGACTTTGAAATCAGTCGACAAATTGATAGGGGAGTATCAGCACCGTTAGTACTTACATTATGCATTGACAAATTGCGAATTTAAATTGTAAAAAAAACATCCGATTTTATTGCTTAAAACGACGGTGACAGGTCTATTAAGGTTTAGTAAACTAAAAGAATCAGTACATTATCATTATTTCCATATGTCTAAAACTTAAACAAATAAATAAAATGAACAAAGTTTAAAAATCGTACGACGCGCTATAAAAATCATATGATCATAATTTCGTAAAAACGTAGTTCATTCAAAGGGTCATTGATCATAAACACCAAATAAAGAAAGTACAGAAGGTAACATTCAAACAACGCGCTCAATAACAACGGACACTTAAACACCGTTCACGGACACAAAATCTCGCGTCGCCTTCCGAACTACGTGGTCTAAAGTGATATTTATACCCTGTTCCATGTGAACGATGTGTATGTGCGCGTCGCTACGTATGAACGTTATCTTCTGTACCCTCGGTGTTTTGTGTAATGCACTCCCGACGACAAACCCGATCGGGGATTCCGCCGGCCGGCACGTGTAACGCGGGTGGTGCCGCTGTGGGAATGAAACATACCGATATCGATACTTTTTCGAAATCACATACTTGTAAAGTAGCATTCTTGAATGTAAAGGATTGATATTTTTACAAGTGTTAATAGCTTTTTAGAAAACTTCTAGTACGTTCGCATACTCTATCCAGTATTCTAATAAAGTTTGTTAGGATTGTTATCGAGTACATTTTAAACAAACTTCATTTATTTATAAAAAGAGGAATTGAAAACACAAATCATACTTACTAAGAACAATTAAATACATTAATACCAACACAGCATGCGAGTCACTTCAGTCCTCGTAAGTACAAGTACGAGTGAATAATTACAAGTATGTAACTAAAATAAGTAATGATCATTATCTACGGAAATATCGATGAATTTCATTTGCTCCCATAGTATCATCCCTAAACGGCGCGGGCGCGAGCCAATCGTTGCAAACAATTTCACCAGTCGGACGAAAGCTTAATTAGGTGACGGTCGTGTGCTGCATAAAAAAGTAATCGATTGTGTAGTTATCGAAGTTGTGTACTGTTAAGTGATAAGTTTTCGAAGATGCCTAGGGGTACGAGAAGAAACAGTGAACTTTTTGATAACCAAAAAATTTTAAATGTGGTGATTTAGTATAGCCAAACTAACAATTTAAAGGAAACGCAGCGATGGCGAGAAAATTATCCACGGCAAAACCAACCGTCCTTAGAGAGGATACTAAGTGCCACTCGAAACCTTTTGGACTTCGGTAAGTAGTCTTCATGTTCCCACCCATGCTATGTAAAAGTATGAAGGAAAAATTGGTTTTACATTGTTTTGTTTCGTGGCATGATAGGTAGGTTAGGTACAGATAGTTCGTCGATTCGTTACCGTACCTAAAATAAGGCAGTGGACTGTATACATATTATAATGGATAACAAAGAATCGTACAACTGTTAGTCGCGGTACTTAAACGGCTATTACACTACCCTGAATCAGGGCCGTAAATCGAGGTGGCCTTGAAAATTTGTAAGAGAATTAGGGCCCTAATTCTTATTACACCGCTCTTTTTAAGGATTTAGGGTCCCTGATTCAGTGTAGTGTAATAAGCGCATTAAATATGAGGACAAATAAATTGATACAAAAATGAGGTGCGCGAGCGCGGTTGTGCGTTGAATACATGCGCTGCGGTGCGGCGGCGGGCGCGTCGACCGGGGAGTCCCGCTCCCGCAACCCTCCGTCCCCTCCGCGCCGCCTGAGCGCGGCGCTATGTTGACTGAATGACTCAACACTCTGTCTGTATTCATTCATGCTCACGGAAACAAAAAACGGCGGCGCATGGAGTTACATATTAGATACTAATGTATTTTTTTTTGTATTTTAAAGTATCATAGAACATTAATATTTTCTTCTAATAATATGTCCTAAAAAATCTTGGATACACGCAGGTTTACTCATTGAAGTTTGTCGACTCAATTCAAAGTCTTCGTGTATATATATAAAACAAATTTTAGGCCATAATTTAGTTTTATAACATTTAAATACCTATGGGTAATTATAATATTAGTATTCCTATGGTATTCGAGCCATGACCTTATATGAAAACTAAAATCATATGGGTTGACATCGTTTGTACCTCCTGCTATGATTACGTAGTCTTCCAAGGTCAGTGTTGACAGTTCACATTTAAATGAGCTTAGTTTATCACACATTCTTGCCATTGGTTGACACATGCAGATTACTGAATAGTCTTTACCAACTAATGTTTGAAGAGCTCGTTGTATCATGCGTCCTTGTTGATCTGCCAGGAATACAATTTTTTTAGGTCTTTTTTGCAGCTCGTGTGCTGAGAGGTTATTGTTTGCTGCTAGCTGACTTGTATGCTCTAGTGTGTGCGTTTCTTGAGCAGTATTCGAATTTTCAGTTAAATTGTGCGATTGTTGTTGTATAGCAAAGTCTAATATTGATCCCTCCATTAAGTTGCTAGCACGTGACACCTGTTTTTTTCTGCTTCCTCTCGACGATCTCTATTCGATCGGACGAAATTTCTATGTTTTGTGAGCCTATAGGTGGATTTTATAGGTAAACAAACAATATGGTATATAATTTTTTTGATTTTCAGGTGACGGAGGATAACAAACGGGGTGTCCAGAGATGCGTCTCGCCGAGTGCTACAGGATGACTTTTATAACGGGATCAGCATTTCTAGGAAAACCAAAAAAAATTGAAATTTTTAAAGGTTTTTCCACAATTTTCCGGGGAAAACGTCAATCATAAGCGACTAGGGATCAAGGGTAGGTAGTTGACACGGCAAGGTATTATGGCAGGTGCGTCGGAAACTCGACCGGCCACTCGTATAAAGCCTCATTAATTGTTAACTGTTTGTCTTGACGTTCCAAAAGTTTGAATAAATAACGAAGAAGAAACCAAAAAAACAATCGAGAGAATTGAAGGAAGCGTCAAGACGAATGGTCTGAAAAACTATTGAAATGTAAATGAATAAGATTACAGATTGTTAAATATAGAGTATCGTTTCTGGGCAGGTGAAATAGCGTTTGATTCCTCATCCCTTGGAGAAATAATCCTGGCTACGCACCCCAAAGCTAGCAAACACATGGTGGAGGCGTCGAACTCCTCAGACAAAATCATTTAAAGAGCTAAGTTGTATTTTTATGATAAATTAATTAAAAAATGAGTGAATTCACAGGACTGTATGAGTCCGTAGGTGATTTTGCTAACCAATTCCAGATCATCTGTGTGATTAATAAAATCACATCAGATGAAGAAAATAAAAAGTTGTGGCGGCGTATCTGGCTGGACAGCGCTACACTGTACAAAGCAATCATAGAAGATTGTAATTGTTTCGAGAGCTTCATCACTGCATTAAAGGCAGAGTTCCCAAACCGTACTAATTATACGGAAAAAAATTATGAAAGAATACAGGCGTCAGAGGAGAATATCGTATCATTTTACTACGAGCTTTCAAATAAAGCCAAAAAGGGAAAAATTTATGACAATACGTTCGTAAGGAGCTTTGACAGGAGACGGCAAGACAGGAGATGCTGGAGGGTATAGATCGTGACCCCTGGGGTCGCCCCTACAGAGCGGCGCTGAATAAGCTCCGTTCGTCGGGCACGAGGAAGCTGGAGAGTCTCTGTAAGCGGAGGCGCTTACAGAGACTCTCCAGCTTCCTCGTGGAAGTGGTTGAGGCCCTTTTCCCGCAACGTGCGGAGCACACGCCACCGGCAATGGTCTCTGAGACCGACGACCGGGAGGCCCAGCCCAGTGTTCCGCCCGTCACGGAGGCGGAGGTAGGGGCGGCTGTACTTCGGATTCGTTCGAAGAGTACCGCCCCCGGGCCTGACGGGATTCCTGCCCGAGTGTTGGTCCTGGTCCTCAACCACATGGGAGACCGCCTCAAGGGACTGTTCGACGTTTGCCTGGCGTCCGGACGGTTCCTTGACTGATGGAAAGGGGGGAAGCTGGTTCTCCTACCGAAGCCGGGTAGATCTCCCGATTCGGTCGCGGCCTTCAGGCCTATCGTGCTGCTGGACGAGGCGGGGAAGTTGCTTGAGAGAATTCTCGCTACCCGTATCGTCCGCCACTTGCGCGTGGTCGGCCCCGATCTGTCCGATGCCCAGTACGGCTTTCGTGCTGGGAGTTCGACGGTCGATGCCATTCTGCGTCTGAGGGCCGCGGCTGAGGAGGCAGTCCTTGGCGGCGGAGTTTTATTGGCGGTATCGCTTGACATCGCCAACGCCTTCAATACTCTTCCATTTGGCAGCATCAGTGAGGCGCTCCGGTTCCATGGAGTGCCCGATTACCTGAGGCAGCTGGTGGCCGACTATTTGCAAGGCCGGTGTGTCCTGTACGAGTATCGTGAAGGAGAAGTGAGTCGCAGGGTAATGTCGTGCGGTGTTCCTCAGGGGTCGGTCTTAGGACCGCTCTTGTGGAACATGGGTTACGATTGGGCCCTGCGAGGAGTCTTCCCACCCGGGCTCAGCGTACTCTGTTACGCCGATGACACGCTCGTCACAGCCCGGGCACGGAGTTTCGAGGAGGCGGCGCGCCTGGCCACCCTAGGGGTTTCCCGAATGGTCGGGCGCATCGAGGTGCTCCGGTTGAGAGCTTGCAGCATCCAGACCAAAGCCCCCTCAAGGGCACCACCCGCGCCCATACCCCGAGCTGGGGGTCGCGCTGGGTTTTCTACTGCGGTGGTTGCCCTGGGGGTGACGAAAAGGTCGCCTGGTGAGGCGGCTACTCACGCTGGAGTCCGGTCACGGGACGGCAAGCCCCGGTCCCCATCGAAGAGGGCGACTGAGGTCACTCCAGCGAAACAAGGTGGTAGGAAGAGAGAGTGCGCCGAGAAAAGCACCCCGTGCCGCCGAAGTGGACGCTTCAGGCGCCCCAACGGCCCAAGCCGGTCCTCCGGCGCTCGCGTCTGCTCCCGCTTCTGCCCCTTCTCTGGTGAGGAATGGCGAAGGGCGGAGAGTAGGAAATCGCGGCGCCGGCAGAAGAAGAAGGCCACTCCCGCTGCTCCCGTGCCTTTTCGGCGGGGCGAGTCAGCCACGTCTGTCTGTCTGTCTGTCTGTCTGTCTGTCTGTCTGTCTGTCTGTCTGTCTGTCTGTCTGTCTGTCTGTCTGTCTGTCTGTCTGTCTGTCTGTCTGTCTGTCTGTCTGTCTGTCTGTCTGTCTGTCTGTCTGTCTGTCTGTCTGTCTGTCTGTCTGTCTGTCTGTCTGTCTGTCTGTCTGTCTGTCTGTCTGTCTGTCTGTCTGTCTGTCTGTCTGTCTGTCTGTCTGTCTGTCTGTCTGTCTGTCTGTCTGTCTGTCTGTCTGTCTGTCTGTCTGTCTGTCTGTCTGTCTGTCTGTCTGTCTGTCTGTCTGTCTGTCTGTCTGTCTGTCTGTCTGTCTGTCTGTCTGTCTGTCTGTCTGTCTGTCTGTCTGTCTGTCTGTCTGTCTGTCTGTCTGTCTGTCTGTCTGTCTGTCTGTCTGTCTGTCTGTCTGTCTGTCTGTCTGTCTGTCTGTCTGTCTGTCTGTCTGTCTGTCTGTCTGTCTGTCTGTCTGTCTGTCTGTCTGTCTGTCTGTCTGTCTGTCTGTCTGTCTGTCTGTCTGTCTGTCTGTCTGTCTGTCTGTCTGTCTGTCTGTCTGTCTGTCTGTCTGTCTGTCTGTCTGTCTGTCTGTCTGTCTGTCTGTCTGTCTGTCTGTCTGTCTGTCTGTCTGTCTGTCTGTCTGTCTGTCTGTCTGTCTGTCTGTCTGTCTGTCTGTCTGTCTGTCTGTCTGTCTGTCTGTCTGTCTGTCTGTCTGTCTGTCTGTCTGTCTGTCTGTCTGTCTGTCTGTCTGTCTGTCTGTCTGTCTGTCTGTCTGTCTGTCTGTCTGTCTGTCTGTCTGTCTGTCTGTCTGTCTGTCTGTCTGTCTGTCTGTCTGTCTGTCTGTCTGTCTGTCTGTCTGTCTGTCTGTCTGTCTGTCTGTCTGTCTGTCTGTCTGTCTGTCTGTCTGTCTGTCTGTCTGTCTGTCTGTCTGTCTGTCTGTCTGTCTGTCTGTCTGTCTGTCTGTCTGTCTGTCTGTCTGTCTGTCTGTCTGTCTGTCTGTCTGTCTGTCTGTCTGTCTGTCTGTCTGTCTGTCTGTCTGTCTGTCTGTCTGTCTGTCTGTCTGTCTGTCTGTCTGTCTGTCTGTCTGTCTGTCTGTCTGTCTGTCTGTCTGTCTGTCTGTCTGTCTGTCTGTCTGTCTGTCTGTCTGTCTGTCTGTCTGTCTGTCTGTCTGTCTGTCTGTCTGTCTGTCTGTCTGTCTGTCTGTCTGTCTGTCTGTCTGTCTGTCTGTCTGTCTGTCTGTCTGTCTGTCTGTCTGTCTGTCTGTCTGTCTGTCTGTCTGTCTGTCTGTCTGTCTGTCTGTCTGTCTGTCTGTCTGTCTGTCTGTCTGTCTGTCTGTCTGTCTGTCTGTCTGTCTGTCTGTCTGTCTGTCTGTCTGTCTGTCTGTCTGTCTGTCTGTCTGTCTGTCTGTCTGTCTGTCTGTCTGTCTGTCTGTCTGTCTGTCTGTCTGTCTGTCTGTCTGTCTGTCTGTCTGTCTGTCTGTCTGTCTGTCTGTCTGTCTGTCTGTCTGTCTGTCTGTCTGTCTGTCTGTCTGTCTGTCTGTCTGTCTGTCTGTCTGTCTGTCTGTCTGTCTGTCTGTCTGTCTGTCTGTCTGTCTGTCTGTCTGTCTGTCTGTCTGTCTGTCTGTCTGTCTGTCTGTCTGTCTGTCTGTCTGTCTGTCTGTCTGTCTGTCTGTCTGTCTGTCTGTCTGTCTGTCTGTCTGTCTGTCTGTCTGTCTGTCTGTCTGTCTGTCTGTCTGTCTGTCTGTCTGTCTGTCTGTCTGTCTGTCTGTCTGTCTGTCTGTCTGTCTGTCTGTCTGTCTGTCTGTCTGTCTGTCTGTCTGTCTGTCTGTCTGTCTGTCTGTCTGTCTGTCTGTCTGTCTGTCTGTCTGTCTGTCTGTCTGTCTGTCTGTCTGTCTGTCTGTCTGTCTGTCTGTCTGTCTGTCTGTCTGTCTGTCTGTCTGTCTGTCTGTCTGTCTGTCTGTCTGTCTGTCTGTCTGTCTGTCTGTCTGTCTGTCTGTCTGTCTGTCTGTCTGTCTGTCTGTCTGTCTGTCTGTCTGTCTGTCTGTCTGTCTGTCTGTCTGTCTGTCTGTCTGTCTGTCTGTCTGTCTGTCTGTCTGTCTGTCTGTCTGTCTGTCTGTCTGTCTGTCTGTCTGTCTGTCTGTCTGTCTGTCTGTCTGTCTGTCTGTCTGTCTGTCTGTCTGTCTGTCTGTCTGTCTGTCTGTCTGTCTGTCTGTCTGTCTGTCTGTCTGTCTGTCTGTCTGTCTGTCTGTCTGTCTGTCTGTCTGTCTGTCTGTCTGTCTGTCTGTCTGTCTGTCTGTCTGTCTGTCTGTCTGTCTGTCTGTCTGTCTGTCTGTCTGTCTGTCTGTCTGTCTGTCTGTCTGTCTGTCTGTCTGTCTGTCTGTCTGTCTGTCTGTCTGTCTGTCTGTCTGTCTGTCTGTCTGTCTGTCTGTCTGTCTGTCTGTCTGTCTGTCTGTCTGTCTGTCTGTCTGTCTGTCTGTCTGTCTGTCTGTCTGTCTGTCTGTCTGTCTGTCTGTCTGTCTGTCTGTCTGTCTGTCTGTCTGTCTGTCTGTCTGTCTGTCTGTCTGTCTGTCTGTCTGTCTGTCTGTCTGTCTGTCTGTCTGTCTGTCTGTCTGTCTGTCTGTCTGTCTGTCTGTCTGTCTGTCTGTCTGTCTGTCTGTCTGTCTGTCTGTCTGTCTGTCTGTCTGTCTGTCTGTCTGTCTGTCTGTCTGTCTGTCTGTCTGTCTGTCTGTCTGTCTGTCTGTCTGTCTGTCTGTCTGTCTGTCTGTCTGTCTGTCTGTCTGTCTGTCTGTCTGTCTGTCTGTCTGTCTGTCTGTCTGTCTGTCTGTCTGTCTGTCTGTCTGTCTGTCTGTCTGTCTGTCTGTCTGTCTGTCTGTCTGTCTGTCTGTCTGTCTGTCTGTCTGTCTGTCTGTCTGTCTGTCTGTCTGTCTGTCTGTCTGTCTGTCTGTCTGTCTGTCTGTCTGTCTGTCTGTCTGTCTGTCTGTCTGTCTGTCTGTCTGTCTGTCTGTCTGTCTGTCTGTCTGTCTGTCTGTCTGTCTGTCTGTCTGTCTGTCTGTCTGTCTGTCTGTCTGTCTGTCTGTCTGTCTGTCTGTCTGTCTGTCTGTCTGTCTGTCTGTCTGTCTGTCTGTCTGTCTGTCTGTCTGTCTGTCTGTCTGTCTGTCTGTCTGTCTGTCTGTCTGTCTGTCTGTCTGTCTGTCTGTCTGTCTGTCTGTCTGTCTGTCTGTCTGTCTGTCTGTCTGTCTGTCTGTCTGTCTGTCTGTCTGTCTGTCTGTCTGTCTGTCTGTCTGTCTGTCTGTCTGTCTGTCTGTCTGTCTGTCTGTCTGTCTGTCTGTCTGTCTGTCTGTCTGTCTGTCTGTCTGTCTGTCTGTCTGTCTGTCTGTCTGTCTGTCTGTCTGTCTGTCTGTCTGTCTGTCTGTCTGTCTGTCTGTCTGTCTGTCTGTCTGTCTGTCTGTCTGTCTGTCTGTCTGTCTGTCTGTCTGTCTGTCTGTCTGTCTGTCTGTCTGTCTGTCTGTCTGTCTGTCTGTCTGTCTGTCTGTCTGTCTGTCTGTCTGTCTGTCTGTCTGTCTGTCTGTCTGTCTGTCTGTCTGTCTGTCTGTCTGTCTGTCTGTCTGTCTGTCTGTCTGTCTGTCTGTCTGTCTGTCTGTCTGTCTGTCTGTCTGTCTGTCTGTCTGTCTGTCTGTCTGTCTGTCTGTCTGTCTGTCTGTCTGTCTGTCTGTCTGTCTGTCTGTCTGTCTGTCTGTCTGTCTGTCTGTCTGTCTGTCTGTCTGTCTGTCTGTCTGTCTGTCTGTCTGTCTGTCTGTCTGTCTGTCTTAGGTTAGGTTAGGTTTTTTTTTTTTTTTTATAATAATAAAAAAGTTTCCCCCTGATATTAATTTTTCAGGGTCCTTGTGATTTCTTTTTTTGTGTATTTTCATTTTATATACTTATATGACTTTGTTAGTTTTAATTATTTATTTATTTGATTTATCAATTTATTACTATTAATATATGTACGTGTTTTTTTTTTTTTTTTTTTTTTTTTTTTTTTTTTTTTTTTTTTTTTTTTTTTTTTTTTTTCCTCTTTTTTGTTGTGACTTTCGCATTATTGTGTCGTGCTACGGTTTTCATAATTGCGGTGCAGTACTTTTCAAATTTTTCTCCTGATATTTTTCCAGCCAGGAGATCGCTCCAGATGTTAGTGGAGATCTTGCAGCCTAGTTCTATTTCCAATTGTGACCTCCTGGCACCAAATACGGGGCATTCATTTATTAAGTGCCCTATTGTTTGCTCTTTACCAGTCGAGCATGAGCAGCTGGAGTTGTCGCGGCGCTTGAAGCGGTAGAGGTACTCGGCGTTTCCACCATGGCCGGTCCAGACTTGAGATCTCCAGTAAGACACGCCAATCGTCTCGATGGTCTGAAATGCCTGGCGTATGTCCGGGAAGAAGGCTTCAGTAACCCGCCCTTTTGCCGACATGGTATATGCATCTTGCCAGGCATCCAGTGTCCGTTGACGTATCTCTCCTCTGGCATAGGATAATGGGAACCTGTCGTAGTCTGCAGCAGTTTTTTTGTAGAGGGCCGCTTGTTTGGCTAGTTCATCGGCGCGCTCGTTTCCGGTTGTGCCGATGTGCGCGCGCACCCACCATAATTTAATAAAGCAGCCCTGTTGTTTTGCCCGCGACAGGCTAGCCCTAATCTCCGTGACCAGAGGGTGTGTAGACCTGGCGTTCGTAAGTGCCTCCAGAGAGGAGCGTGAGTCGCTCAAGATGTCGCAGTGTTTAAAGTTTTTGCTGATCGACAGTTGTACAGCTTGGCGAAGGGCAAACAACTCAGCCTGGTATACGGAACAAAATCCTTCTAGCCGGAACTTTTTGCTGTATATCTCACCACCGTCTTGCCAACACGTTTCCGCGCATCCGACCCTACCCTCAATCTTGCTTCCGTCAGTATAAATACTAACCGGAGCAGATGGTCTCTCTCCAGGCACATCCTCACCTGGGTGGTCCAACATTGTGTATCGCACCTCCAACCGGTGAGCTGGGTGCGGCAGACTAGCTATAGGAGTTCTCTCCTCTAATCTCCTGCCCCCAGCCGCCGACAGGGGCTTGCCGCGTTTCACCGTGTATAATTCGGCCACCTCACGTGCCCGCAAATCAATAGGGAGGATCCGCGCAATTAGCACAGCAGACTCGTAAGAGACGGTGCGGTATGCTTTCGCGATTTTAATTGCAAATAGTCGCTGCGTCGACCTCAGCCGCTGTACAATATACCTTTTCGCCGTGCTGTCGGCCCAAGCGCAGGATGCATACAAAAGAGTGGGCTCAATAGCTCCAATGTAGAGGTGCCGGACTATGTCAGGACTAAGTCCCCATGACGCCTTTGCAGCTCTGGCTAATCCCTTATATAAAGTTGCTGCCTTTACACAAGCCGCCTCGACGTGGTCACGAAACGTCAGGTTTCTGTCAATGATCAACCCAAGTACTCGGATCTTGTCCACAGGTGTTAATGGGACGGTTGCCATAGTAATTTGAGGCACGGAGGGACCGATCCTCCTCGTGACCACCATTAAAGCAGTTTTTTGAGGAGAGAATCTTAGTTTGCACTCCTTGCCCCATTCAGCAATCGTTTCGAGGACAGGATTGACCATCAACTCAAGCTCCATGACGTTGTCAGCAGCAGCTACAAGTATCACGTCGTCAGCGAATGCCTGGACATGTACTGGAGTAGCCTCAAGCCGCTCCAGGAGCGAGTCGAGGATCATGTTCCACATAAGCGGCCCACATACACTCCCCTGGACGCAACCCCGTGTTGTGGTCTTACTGACTGGTTAGGTTAGGTTAGGTTAGGTTAGGTTAGGTTAGGTTAGGTTAGGTTAGGTTAGGTTAGGTTGGGGTGCTAAGTGCCGGAAAACCTCCTCGTGGTGCACCCTGGGCAACGTGTGCCGGTGGATTCGCGGCGTTTCGCGAAACCACCGTCACACGGCTAATGTTCTGGCAGAGTAGTTCATAGTTCATAGTTATTTATTCAGAAACAAATTACATTGTGTTGAATAATTAAAATAAAATAAACATTAAAAATTAGAAATTAGAAATTGAAATTAATTAATCAGCAATTCATAATTAGAAAATAATATAAAAAATTAAATTCATTAAAATTGATGTCAATTAATTAACTTATTACAATTTAACATAAACAAAATGAAAACTGAAATTGATTGAAAATAAAATTGATGTCAATTAATTAATTACAATTTAACATAAAAAATATAAAAATTAAAGTTGATTAAAATAAAATTGATGTCAATGAATTAGTTGTGATTTAACAATGAATTAATTGCAATTTAACAATAAATTAATTAACTATTTAACCAAAAATACAAATATAAAATCGACATTAATCACTTAGCATAATTATAAAGTACCAACATAATTGATTACAGCTCATCTACACTGTAAAAACATTTACTTAACAAGAAAGTTTTCAAACGTGACTTAAAAGATCCCGTGTATAATGCGCTCTTTATATCCTCAGGTAACCTATTAAATAATTGGACAGCTTGGTATCTGGGATTGGTTTTAACAATATTTAATTGTGGTAGAACATGTGTCTTTATGTTCTTTCTACGAGTTTTTTCCCTAGCTATTCTTTCTTCATTGTTCTCGAAACTTTCAATTTGCTTCTTGAAATTACACAAAACTACTAAAATGTAAAGACAGGGAACAGTTAGGATACCAAGGCTTTTATAATAAGGTCTACAACTCTCTCTTTGAGATACACGAACCATAGTTCTAATTGCTCGTTTTTGTAGTATAAAGGCACTTTGCATATTATAACGATAACTATGGCCCCAACATTGTATGCTATATCGTAGTTTCGACTCTACAAGCGCAAAATAAATCATTTTTAGCCTTTCTATGTCCAGTTCATCTCTTAATGACCTTAAGGCGTAACATGCTGATGATATGGAGGTAGTTATTGCTTTTAGCTCAGCTTTCCAGTTAAGCAAGTCGTCTATATATACACCAAGAAATTTGACTTCTTTGGCTGGATTGATAATTTCATTATTTAATACAATCCGCATACTATCAGTGTTACGTGCTGTATTTCTAAATAACATAATATTTGTTTTAGAGGCATTCATTTTCAATTTATTAATTGAGAACCACTTGCTAAAGGCTTCTAGTAAATTGTTTATTTTGTTGTTTAACAGTTCCATGTCATTTCCGCCTATAATTGCATTACTGTCGTCTGCAAACAATACTAGTTTGGCGTCTGGGATAATAGTATTAATAAAATTAGGCATGTCATTATTAAAAATTAAAAATAAAACCGGTCCTAATATCGATCCCTGCGGAACGCCTGTCTTGATCCTTACCATAGCAGACTTATAGGATTGGATGTTTCCTTTATCATCCTTCTTATTCACCTCCACGTACATTTTTCTATTATTTAAATATGACGAAAACAAGTGTAGCACTTTACCCCTTACACCATAATGATCCAGTTTAGTAATAAGAAGCTCATGATCTACTAAGTCAAAAGCAGAACTAAGGTCTATAAAAACTCCAGCTATCCTCATTCTTTTATTAACACCTTCTAAGACATCATCTAAAATAGTGTAAATGGCATCTGAGGTACCTACTCCCTTTTGATATCCAAATTGTCTCCTATTTATTACCCTATTTAGATTAAGATGAGTCACTAGCCTACTTTTTAAAATTTTCTCAAATATTTTTGATACTGTAGGCAACAAAGAGATCGGTCTATAATTTTTCGGTTCTGTATTACAACCTTTTTTATAGATGGGTACAACTTTTGCTACCTTTAATTGTTCCGGAAATATCGATTCATCTATGCATTTGTTGTAGAAAGACGTAAGTGGCAAGGCTAATATATCTGCATGTTCCTTGATTACACCTATGGGAACATCATCTAATCCGCATGATTTTTTGTTTTTCATTGTACTGACTACCTTCAATACTTCATGTGGTGTAACAGGACTTATTTCCATTTCTTTAGTGACCCTATCCGTGCTTTGTAGTAGGATGTTTGTAACCTCCTCTTTAATATTTTGTGTAATCTGGCCAAGCTGGCCTTCGCAGAGGAACTGCTTTGCTAAGTAGTTAGCTATAACTTCTGGATCATCTACTATTTTGTCATTTATTTTAATTCTAAAATTTTCAGTCACTGAGACTTTTGCTTTATTTGTCTTTTTATTAACTATGTTCCAAATTTCTTTATTAAGGTTACTTGAGTTATCGATTTGTGAGGCTATTGCCTGTTTTTTTGCTACCACAATGACACGCCTGTAAATTCGTAGATAGCTAGTTTTATACCTCAAGATGCTAGAGTGAAGGTTTTTTCCATTGTGTGTACATAGCACCCTTTTCATTCTACTTGTCACTCGCAGTCCTTTTGTAATCCATTTTAACTGACCTCTTTTCTTAGAATTTACTTTGCATTTTCTTTTTCTGTAACTGGAACGAAAAGCACATCTAAAGGCTTCTAGGAATGTGTTAATACCCATGCAATCCCAGTTTTTCTGTAATATGCAGTTTCGAAAAGACACATGACCCCTAATATTAAAAAGACGTTTATTTACTGTTACAATTTCACTATCATCTCTCAAGGTGCTATTACATAATGAGACAGTACAAAAAAGACCCCCATGTCCATCCGCCAAGCCGTTATGATCAACCGTACACCCTTGCAAATAGCTTTCCGGTAAATTGGTAATGATATTGTCTATACACGAACTACTACTGTTTCTTACAAATGTCACTTCATTAATAAGGCACCTGAAGTTATAACACGCTAACAAACTTACAAACTCGGATCTATTCTTACTGTCAGATAATATGTCCACATTAAAATCCCCACAAATTATGCATTTTTTACTAAATAAATAGTCCAGCATTTTTTCCATTTTTAACATGAAGTGCTCAAAGTTTTTCTCCGTGGGACTGCGATAGCAACAGCAAATGTACAACCCGGTGTCAATATCCTTTACTGCACATATTTCAAAGGATTCTACTTTATATAATTTATTTATAGCATCTACGTTTTCTATTTTTCTACTTTTGTGTCCTAAAATTAAACTACCACCTCTTTTACGCTTGGGTCTCGTATTATATGATATTAGATTATAACTATCCATTTCAAAAAACTTTATTGACTCGTTATTTAGAAAGTGCTCGCTTAAACATATGTAGTCCAACTTTCTATTCATGCATTGAAAATAGCACTCAAATTCAGATTTTTTATTAGTAATCCCGCATACATTTTGATGAAAAATGTTTATTTTAGTAAAAAATGTTTCTGTACGACAAAGATTCGTCGATGTATTTACAAAAATATCATGCAAGAAAAAGCTGTTGTTGTAATGGAAGCTCTTCCGTTTGTGTCCCAGAGCTGATGCATTTAAATATATGGGCAGTAGTACAAGTGGACTCTAGGTCCGTTTGTGCTTCTACGCTTTTACACACAGTAATTTTGCCTTGTTTGTTAGAAACATTACTAGTCAACAATTTTTTGGTGTATTGCTGGTAATTATTCTTATAACTAATTTGTAGAATTTGTCTATGTAATAACCTCGAAGCATACATTTTGTTATTATAATGAAAGAAATTACCAAACATATAGTCTAGTGAACAAAAAGTTGCGTTTTCACAATTGCAGCATACCAATTTAAATAGTTCATTTATTTTATTTACATTCAAAAAGTTATTTTTGTAAGCTTTACAGACTATAACGTTAGTATATCTTAGTTGACATATCTTGTTATACAAACATGACTGAAAACTCAATGGATTTTTATCATTGGAACCAGCTACAATTATCACGTAATCAGATTTTGTAAAGTCCTTACACATTTTAGTACTGGAGCTCAAAACCTCTAGAAGTGGTGCATTAGGTTTAATAACTGATGTCACTAAATATTTATTTCCTAGGTAGAACTGCAACCAATTCCTTATAGTATAACCAGATTGGTCGGTAAACAACATTACACGTCGACGGCTTTCCGTATTTGTTATACCGCTAACCTTTATTCCGCTGCTGTTGGTTATATTTTGATGTAGCAGTGTCTCATAATGAAGTGCAGAAGACCCGCTTTCAACCTCAATAGTACCTTTCACTTGCGCCTCATTCTGTTTTAAACATATCTCACCCAAATCCGAATTATTGCTATTATATTTTTGCAAGGCGTTAATATTAGTTCCCGATGAGCTATCGTTTGGTAAACTAAGTATAGAATACGTGGTTTGTAGCTTACTAGTTATGACATTTGTGATCATCTTCGGTGTGTCAACTGGCTCAATAAGAGATGCAACATTGTGATCGTTATATTCTAGATTTAGTGTATTTAACTTTTCGTTAGATGGCGTATTACTTTTGAAAAACGAAAAATTAAGTTTGGATTTTGCAAGGCTTTCACGTGATTTCCTTTTCGATTTTTTCGACGTGCTATTTTTGGTGGTTCTCGGTGTTGATAAATTTAGTATATGAGTGAGTTTATCATTCTTCAGCTTTAAATCACTAATTTGTCTGTCCTTTTCGCTATGTTCAAGCAATAATGTTTCTATTTCATGTTCAGCACTCCATAATTTTTTTTCCAGAGTACTTATCTTTACCTTCATGATGTCAATGTCATCATTCCAATTTGTGTTTAATCCCATGAGGCTTCTATTCAATCCTTGGATGGGTGTTGAGATAATCGATGAATGAGCCACGTTCTCACATTCCTCACCGTTTGAACAATCGGATGATTCATCGAAGGATTTGTTTGTTGGAATATTTGATTTTAATTTATTTCTTAAAGTAATATTCTTTCTTTGGCTGTCATCTAAAGCACCATTTGATCGCGTTTGAGTCTCTGGTGATATCATAATTCTACTTCGCATTTGTGTGTCAGACATTTTTTAGATTAAAAATAAGTTATTATATTCCAACTATAAATACACCGTCAGCGTCATCTGTTGGTAGTTATGTGAACAACAATACTCACTCCCTGACTGCTACTGTTGCTGGTTTTACTACTAACCACTAGGTGGCTGAGTGGCTGGTACGTGTTAGTCGCCAGTTATTATATGATAGATGGCGTTACCTTCTATGCGCATGCGTTGAGTTTTGACATTGCGTTTTATGTTAACAACTGAGTTGTTTAATCAGCTACTAGACAAAAGGTGGCGCTAATATCGTACTTTTAAAATAAACTAAAATTACGAGTTTATCTACGTAGAAATTTGAGAAAGATCAATAAAAATGAAAATTTAAAACTTCACTATATCAAAACAAGGAAAAACGTTTATGTTTAGTGACTGAAATTTGACCAAAATTTAAATAGAAGAAAGTTTATGACCGTTACCTCAAAGATAGCATGTCACTGTTACTATTGATTATTTTAAACACGATATTTCCAGTATTATGAGTAATAAGCGTTCACCAACACTGTCACAGTTTGTTTATATGTTAATTGTCACTATTATGCACTGTACACAATCCGAGACATGATAATACTATTTAAAAATAATATTTTTACGAGGACACACTAAGGAATAATGTTTACTTTAACAACGCCGAGTAGGAGGTGGCCCATTCCTGGGCTGCCCGGAGGACGGGCTTGACGTGCACTCACACTGCCGTCGAGCGGGCGGGGAGATCTTCTTTCTGCCACCGTCGTATATCGTAATCCCGATTAGGAGTGTCGTGGCCACGTCTCACGGCTTCGAGCGGGGGCGAGGGTCTTGGCTTGGTCGCCTGGGCCGCGAGGATGACAACCTCTATAAAAAATCCCCGAATCCTGTGTTGCGGAGCGTGACCAGAGGATGCATGGCCGATGGGATGTTCGGTTCCAAGCGCTACCCCCAGCTGGGGCACCTGCGGACCCCCCAGTTGGGATACAAATTTACGCTTACCCGGGTACAGGGGGCACTGCCCGGGTGGACCTTTATTTCCCCCATACTCGTGGGATTCAGTATGGATAAAAACAAGTTAAAAAATATGTTCAATAGAGGAGGGAGCACAAGGCCCGTAGAGAAGAAGGATCAAGGAGAGGGAGAGGATGCACAAAAGAGTGGAGAAAGGACCGTGTTGGCGAGTAGTGAGGACCGTTTGCCTCGTGAAGCGGTCGCGTTAGGCGGGCTTAGTGGGTCGAGGACGTCAGTTACGTCGGCGTCACTCGATAGCCTACTGCAATCGGGAAGATTCGGATCCGAGTCCTCTCTCGATAGTGACGTCGGTAGGTCCGGCCCTGGAACACCGGTAGGCGACACCCGCGCTCGACAACAGAAGCGCGGCGCATCACCTGACGAAGAAAATGACCCTCCTGAGTTGGTCTTTCGAGTCCCCAGGAAGGTCCGCTCCTCCCAGAGGGGGGGATCAGCGGCGGGAACGCGCGCTACCACACCGTCGTCGCGCCCACAAACACCTGCTGGCACGACATCAGCGACGTCGTCATCTATTTTTAGCAGACGGGACGCATACGCTCGCACCCGTACAGAGGGAGAGTTGGTCGCTGAGGACCAAATTGATCAACTCCTGGAGAGACTACAATCTTCGGGAGGGGATACCGCTCCGAGGACCGGTTCGGAACTCATCCGAGCGGCGGCCGACTCGGTGTCGGTGATTGTGAAGGTTGCCACTAAGAGCAAAAATCTTAAGGGCACCTTCGCAAAGGGCCTGCGAGAGTCCGCCCAGATTTTGCGAGAGGTTGTGAACGCACTTTTCGAACGCGCCGCTGTCGCTGAGGCGGAATCCGAAAGGCTGCGGGCTAGTAGCGCTCGCATGGAAGAAGAATTGAGAGAGCTACGCTCTGAAGTCACTCAGTTGCGAGCCGACCTCGTGGCGACCAGGACCGGTTCCGTCCCGGCCCAAGTTAATTCTCCGGCCGGTTCTGTCCCGGTCGGATTAACAGCAAGGTCCACCGTAGAGGAAGAGCAGCCCTGCGTGTTCTCGGACGCTCAGCTTAGGCAACTTACGGTGGTCGTCGGGGGCCTTATGGATGCACGCCTTGAGAGCATCAAGGCTGTTGGGATGTTCGGTTCCAAGCGCTACCCCCAGCTGGGGCACCTGCGGACCCCCCAGTTGGGATACAAATTTACGCTTACCCGGGTACAGGGGGCACTGCCCGGGTGGACCTTTATTTCCCCCATACTCGTGGGACTCAAATGGCTGAATCAAATAAAAATAACGATGATGGAAGAAGGAGCTTAAGGCTTCTGGAGAAAGAAAAGGAGAAAGAAGACAATGTACTTCGAAGGGGTAGTGAGCGGTTTGGCGGATCAGTATCATCCGTAGGATCCGAGTCGCTGGACAGCTTACTCCAATCAGGAAGGTTCGGCTCCGAATCTTCTGTAAACAGTGATCTGGACGTGGATAGGTCCGGTGCAACAACATCTGTAGACGGATGTCGAGCTTTACAAAAAAAGCGCAGCGCATCACCGGGTGATGAAAATGACCCTCCTGAGATGGTCTTTAGGGCTCCCAGGAAGGTCCGCTCCTCCCAGAGGGGGGGATCAGCGGCGGGAACGCGTGCTACCACACCGTCGTCCCGCCCACAAACACCTGCTGGTACGACGTCGGCGAACATTACACAAGCTGGAACGTCGTCATCGGTTTTTAGCAGACGGGACGCTTACGCTCGCACCCGTACAGAGGGAGAGTTGGTCGCGGAGGACCAAATTGATGAACTCCTGGGTAGACTTCAATCTTCGGGAGGGGATAACGCCCCGAGAACCGGTTCAGAACTCATCCGAGCGGCGGCCGACTCTGTGTCGGTGATTGTGAAGGTTGCCACTAAGAGCAAAAATCTTAAGGGCACCTCCTCAAAGGGCCTTCGAGAGTCCGCCCAGATTTTGAGGGAGGTTGTAAACGCGCTTTTCGAGCGCGCCGCTGTCGCTGAAGCGGAATCTGAAAAGCTGCGGGCTAGTAGCGCTCGCATGGAAGGAGAATTGGGAGAGCTACGCTCTGAAGTCGCCCAGTTGCGAGCCGACCTCGTGGCGACCGGGACCGGTTCTGTCCCGGTCCAAGTCAATTCTCCGGCCGGTTCTGTCCCGGTCGGATTGGCTGCAAGGTCCACCATAGGGAAAGAGCCCTGCGTGTTTTCGGACGCGCGGCTTAGGCAACTGACGGTGGTCGTCGGGGGCCTTATGGATGCGCGCCTTGAGAGCATCAAGGCGCGTCTGCACCCTGAGCCGAGCTGTAGGCCGCCGCTTGCAGCGTCTAGGCCGAAGGTCCCCCAAGGGACATCGCAGGCACCTTCGGTGCCTCTACCCCGTACAGGAGAATGCGCCGGGACCCTTGCTGCGGTTGTTGCCTCGGGGCCGACAGGCCGAAGAGGACCACGTGACAGTGTGCGGCCGAAGGGTGGAGATCCCCATCCCCCGCTGCAGCGTGCACCAAAAAGGGCACCACGTGCTGCCGTGACGGGCGCCTCAAACGCACCAACGGCTCAAATCCGTCTCCCGGTGTCGGCGTCTGCACCCGCCACTGGCCCCTCTGGTGAGGAATGGCAGGTGGCGGAGAGCAAGGGATCGCGCCGGAAGAAGAAGAGGGCTGCTATCGCCGCTTCTAAGCAGGAGATCGCTCCGACGAGACGTAGCGGCAGGAAGAGGCCGAAGCTTTCTCCGCCGAAAACGGCCGCCGTCCTTGTGACGGTGTCGCCGGAGGCGGAGAATAGAGGTGTTACATACGCCAGCCTCTTCAGCGGGGTAAAGAGCGCTCTATTAGCTGCTGGGGGCGTAGAAGTAAGCTGTCGCCGCTCACAGACCGGGGCCCGACTCCTTGAAGTTCCAGGGGCAGAGGGCGCGAAGAAGGCCGACCTCATAGCGGAAACACTGAGGCGTCTCGCGGGTGACGAAGAAGGCGTTCGGGTCGCTAGACCGATGAAGTGCACGGAGTTGCGCGTCTCCGGCCTTGACGACTCCGTGACTTCTGAGGAGGTCCGGGAGGCGATAGAGCAGAAGGCTCAGTGCTCTCCCGGAACCGTGAAGGTCGGTGCGATCCGCCCCGGCCCCGGCGGAGTTGGTGCGGCGTGGGCGCGTTGCCCCGTCGCTGCGGCCAAAATTTTGGCAGAAGCAGGCCGGCTCCTCGTGGGTTTCTCTGCCGCGAGGATCACCATTCTCGAGGCGAGGCCCGCGAGGTGCTACCGGTGCATGGGCGCGGGGCACTTGCGCCCGCAATGCACCAGTAGTTTTGACTGTAGCGGACTTTGTTTCCGCTGCGGTCAACCGGGGCATGCGGCAGCGGCGTGTTCTGCCGCTCCCCACTGCCCTGTGTGTGCGGCGGGCAAGCAGCCCGCCAACCACATGATGGGGAGGGCGGGCTGCAAGCCCCCCAAGTCTGTAAAGCCACCCGCGGGGACGGGCCGAGCTGAGGCCGACCCCTGCACCCAGGCTCCGGTGCGGATGGAGGAGGGTGGGGACGAGGCGCCTTCCCATGCCTCTACACCCTCCACCTAACGGACTCCTTAGCCATGCTCGCTCCTCGCCCCTGTCGTCAGTGATAGGGGTACCGGATGCGTTGCGCGGTAGGGGGTCCAGGACGCGGTCGCACCCTCCTGCGGGAAATTCATCTCGTGGGGGGAGGCGGCGGGGATAGTCTGCCCCGTCGCCGGCGAACCGAGCGACGTCGAGGCGCAGTCGCGCGTGACGTCGTTTGGTGGGGCTGTGGGCGTGATGGACGGGGAAGTTTCCCACGCTCGCGGCTTTCCGCGATGGCGGCGTTCTGTGTGTACCCAGGACGCCGCAGGAGCAGGAATGCCCGATGGGGCTATGCCGCTGGGTGGGTCCGCCGAAGAAATAGCTAATTCCGGCGGCCTATCCATGTGAAGGCGGCGAGTTGGTACACGGCCGATTTTTTAGTGGGGGCAGGTCCCACACTACCTCCAGCGTCTGCCCCGGGTGCTGGAGGTGTGCGTTAGGCATTTTTTACGGCCATAAAAAAAAAAAAAAAAAAAAAAAAAGGTTAGGTTAGGTTAGGTTAGGTTAGGTTAGGTTAGGTTAGGTTAGGTTAGGTTAGGTTAGGTTGGGGTGCTAAGTGCCGGAAAACCTCCTCGTGGTGCACCCTGGGCAACGTGTGCCGGTGGATTCGCGGCGTTTCGCGAAACCACCGTCACACGGCTAATGTTCTGGCAGAGTAGGGGGTGGCCCATTCCTGGGCTGCCCGGAGGACGGGCTTGACGTGCACTCACACTGCCGTCGAGCGGGCGGGGAGATCTTCTTTCTGCCACCGTCGGAATCTCGTAATCCCGATTAGGAGTGTCGTAGACATGTCTTACGGCTCCGAGCGGGGGCGAGGGTCTTGGCTTGGTCGCCTGGGCCGCGAGGATGACAACCTCTATAAAAAATCCCCGAATCCTGTGTTGCGGAGCGTGACCAGAGGATGCATGGCCGATGGGATGTTCGGTTCCAAGCGCTACCCCCAGCTGGGGCACCTGCGGACCCCCCAGTTGGGATACAAATTTACGCTTACCCGGGTACAGGGGGCACTGCCCGGGTGGACCTTTATTTCCCCCATACTCGTGGGATTAATTATGGATCAAAATAAATTAAGGAACATGTTTAACAGAGGAGGGAGCACAAGGCTCTTAGAGAAGAAGAACAGTAAAAGAGAGGGAGAGGACGCAGAGAGAAGTAGTGGAGAGATGACGCCGGTTCAACCGGCGAGACATTCTCAATCCACGAGCGCATTGTCGGCGAGAGGCAAGGGTTTGCCTCCTGATGTGGCCGATCTCGGCCAATTTAGCGGGTCGAGGACGTCAGTGACATCGGCGTCACTGGAAAGCTTGTTGCGGTCGGCCGACTCCGACTCCTCCATAAGCTCGGCGATTAGCGATGTGGAACAAGTGATGGGTAGGGAAGGTCTCCGTCCAGAGACTCTGACCGTTGGCGAGCGATGCGCTGTTCAAAAGAAGCGTGTTGCATCTCCGGGTAGCGACAACGACCCGCCTGAGGTGGTATTTAAGGCCCCTAGGAAGGTGCGCACCTCTCAGAGGGGGGGATCAGCGGCGGGAACGCGTGCTAAGACACCGTTGTCCCGTCCACAAACTCCGACGACGTCAACACCGGCCGATAACACCTTGGCTGGTTCGGCGTCACCTTTCAGTAGACGCGAGGCCTATGTCCGCACCCGCACGGAGGGAGAACTGGTCGCCGAGAACCAGGTGGACGGGTTCCTGGAGGAACTTCGATCTGTGGGAGGGGATAGTGCCCCGAAAACCGGATCGGAGCTTGTAAAGGCGGCGGCCACCTCCTTGTCGGTTATTGTGAATGTTGCCACTAAGAGCAAAAATCTTAAGGGCACATTCGCAAAAGGCCTGCGGACGTCCGCCCAGGTTTTGGGGGAAGTGGTGGATGCGCTGTTCGAGCGTGTCACTGCCACCGAGGCGGAATCGGAAAGGCTGCGGGCGAGCAACATCCGCATGGAAGAGGAGTTGGGCAAGCTACGTGCTGAAGTAGCAAAATTACGTGCCGACTTTGCGTCGGCCAGAGCCGGTTTTGCCCCGGGGTTGGTTGATTCTGCTGGGGCTCATAGTGAAGGGCGCCCATCTGACGACTCCTTTACGGAGGCGCAGATGAGGCAGCTCGCACTTCTTTTCGGGGGCCTCTTCGATGCGCGCTTTGAGGGAATCAAGGCGCGCCTGCCCCCGGAACCGAGCTGCCGGCCGCCGCTTGCGGCGCATAAGCCCCCTCAGGGGCCAAAGATGCCACCCCCGGCACCACCCCGTAAAAAAGGCCACGCCGGGTCTTTTGCTACAGTGGCTGCCTCAGGGCAAGGTGCGCGGCCGCGGGGTGAAGATCCCCCGCCGCAGCGTACGTTGAGAGGAGCACCCCGAGCTTCCATAGCGGGCACCTCGGAGGCTCCAGCCACCCAGGTCTGTCCCCCGGCGCCAGCGTCTGCCCCCGCCTTTGCCCCCTCTGGTGAGGAATGGCGAACGGCGGAGAGTAGGAGGTCGCGGCGCCGGAAGCATAAGGAGGCCGCTTCCGCCGCTTCTGTGCGGGAGGCTACTCTGGTCAGGGATAAGGTTAGGCGAAAGCCAAAACTATCTCCGCCGAAAACGGCCGCCGTTCTCGTGACGGTGTCGCCGGAGGCGGAAAGTCGAGGCGTTACGTACGCCAACCTTTTCAGCGGGGCGAGAGCCGCTCTTCTGGCAGCTGGGGGCGTCGAAGTGAGCTTCCGCCGCTCACAGACCGGGGCCCGGCTCCTCGAGTTTCCGGGGACGGAGGGCCCGAAGAAGGCCGACTTAGTGGCGGAGACGCTGAGGCGTCTTGCGGGGGGCGAGGAGGGTGTAAGGGTCGCCAGGCCGACAAAGTGCGCGGAGTTGCGCGTCTCCGGCCTGGACGACTCAATCACGTCCGAGGCTGTCCGGGAGGCAATTGAGCTGAAGACTCAGTGCTCTCCCGGAACCGTGAGGGTCGGTGCGATTCGCCCCGGCCCCGGCGGAGTTGGTGCGGCGTGGGCGCGTTGCCCGGTAGCCGCGGCCAAAACATTAGCAGAGGCGGGCCGGCTCCTCGTGGGTTTCTCTGCCGCGAGGATCACTGTCCTCGAGGCGAGACCCGCGAGGTGTTATCGGTGCATGGGCGCGGGACATCTTCGCCCGCAATGCACCAGTGGCTTTGACTGCAGCGGACTTTGTTTCCGCTGCGGTCAACCGGGGCATGTGGCAGCGGCGTGTTCCGCCGCTCCCCACTGCCCCGCGTGCGCGGCGGGCAACCTGCCCGCCAACCATATGATGGGAAGGGCGGATTGCAAGCCTCCCAGGGCTGCCAAGCCCCCCAAGGCTGCCAAGCCGCCCTCGGGGACGGGCCGAGCTGCGGCCGACCCCAGCACCCAGGCTCCGGTGCGGATGGAGGAGGGTGAAGACGAGGCGCCCTCTCAAGCCTCTCCACCCTCCACCTAACGGACTCCCTTAGATGTGCTCGCTCCTCGCCCCTGTCGTCAGTGATAGGGGTACCGGATGCGTTGCGCGATAGGGGGTCCAGGACGCGGTCGCACCCTCCTGCGGGAACTTCATCTCGTGGGGGGAGGCGGCGGGGATAGTCTGCCCCGTCGCCGGCGAACCGGGCGATGTCGAGGCGCAGTCGCGCGTGACGTCGTTTGGTGGGGCTGTGGGCGTGATGGACGGGGAAGTTTCCCACGCTCGCGGCCTTTCGCGATGGCGGCGTTCTGTGTGTACCCAGGACGCCGCAGGAGCAGGAATGCCCGATGGGGCTATGCCGCTGGGTGGGTCCGCCGAAGAAATAGTCAATTCCGGCGGCCTATCCGTGTAAGGCGGCGAGTTGGTACACGGCCGATTTTTTAGTGGGGGCAGGTCCCACACTACCTCCAGCGTCTGCCCCGGGTGCTGGAGGTGTGCGTTAGGCATTTTTTACGGCCATAAAAAAAAAAAAAAAAAAAAAAAAAAAAAAAAAAAAAAAAAAAAGGTTAGGTTAGGTTAGGTTTTTTTTTTTTTTTTTATTTTTTATATTAATAATCAATGATTCCTCCAACATGGTCGGAGCCTGTGTTTGCCTTTTTGTTTGTTATTTAGGTTGGGATTTTGTTTTTGGTGAGGTCGGAACTGACCATAATATCTTTTTATTTTATTTATCTATCTTGACTTGTTTATCTATATTTAGCTGTTGATATTCTATTCTATTTATATTTACTTCACTTTACTATCTATATTTTGTCTGTCTACTTGTATTATATATTTATATTTTTTTTTTTTTTTTTTTTTTTTTTATCTAATTTGTATGACTTCTTAATATATGATTTAGCATATACTGTTTCATACATTCCTGATTTTATTGTTGTCTTTGTCTTTTGAGCTAATGTTACAGATGGGTAAGTAAGTTTCTTTTCGAAGGAACATGCTCTTGTGCTCTTTGTGCATTAACAAGGACTTTGCTATATTTGTAGGGCATTCCTTCAGGTAGTGCGTCTTTGCTGCGTTGTCCGTGAATGGAAGCCTGTCATACTTATTATGATGTGGTTCATTCACGGCTTTGCAGTCTATCGCTATGTTTTCGTACCTGAAAGAATGCTCTGGGACAACATTAGCAGTAGGACACCGAGGCCCTTGCTATGCTGTCCCATTTCCTGCGCACTGGGCACTCCCTGCTAAATGCATTGTGCGCGCTGTTCTCCAGCCCTGATCTTTTACAATTAATGCACTCGGGTGGCTCTCCGGCTGCAACGCCCGGGCATGCTGTGCGGAGATGCGGTCCGCTGCAGTGACTGCAGAGATCCTCAGGATCTTTGCAGAACCTGCGGCCATGTCCGTACGCCAAGCATCTGGAGCATTGGACGAGCGGGGACTGGTCTTCCACATGCACGTGCTGGAGGTCCACTCGCAGTCTTCCTGCCACTGTTGCTCTCTTCCAAATTGTGGGGGAAACTTCCAGAACTACGTGGCCGGCATGCGGATTCCTTTCAATGCATGAAAAAATCTTCAAAAAACCGAAAAATTAGGGAATTTTTGAAGGTTTTTCCACTATTTTCCGGGGAAAACGTCAATTATAAGCGACCAGGGATCAAGGGTAGGTAGTTGGCACGGCAAGGTACCTCTTACGAAACAAAAAATTCACCCTAGACTGAGTGCTGAGTAAGCAGACTTGTTCAAAGTCAAAAATTGTCAAAATTTAATCGTAATTAAATTAAAAAGTCAAAAAATATTCAAAAAATGTCAAAAAATTTGTTAGCACGGGGTGCGCGCTAGCTCCCGGAATACAAAACGACCCTAATATCAATACCTATAGAACAAAAAACCTAAATAAAATTCAAAAAACCTTAAAAATTATAACTAAAATTCAATGTTTTGTTAGGGTATAGGTGGATTTTAGAGGAAACAAACAAGTAGGTATATGAATTTTTTGATTTCCAGGTGGCGGAGGATAACAAACGAGGTGTCCAGAGATGCGTCTCGCCGAGTGCTACAGGATGACGTTTAGAACGGGATCAGTGTTCGTAGAAAAAATTCAAAAAATCTTCAAAAAACCGAAAAATTAGGGAATTTTTGAAGGTTTTTCCACTATTTTCCGGGGAAAACGTCAATTATAAGCGACCAGGGATCAAGGGTAGGTAGTTGGCACGGCAAGGTACCTCTTACGAAACAAAAAATTCACCCTAGACTGAGTGCTGAGTAAGCAGACTTGTTCAAAGTCAAAAATTGTCAAAATTTAATCGTAATTAAATTAAAAAGTCAAAAAATATTCAAAAAATGTCAAAAAATTTGTTAGCACGGGGTGCGCGCTAGCTCCCGGAATACAAAACGACCCTAATATCAATACCTATAGAACAAAAAACCTAAATAAAATTCAAAAAACCTTAAAAATTATAACTGGGTTAGGTTAGGTTAGGTTAGGTTAGGTTAGGTTAGGTTAGGTTAGGTTAGGTTAGGTTAGGTTAGGTTAGGTTAGGTTAGGTTAGGTTAGGTTAGGTTAGGTTAGGTTAGGTTGGGGTGCTAAGTGCCGGAAAACCTCCTCGTGGTGCACCCTGGGCAACGTGTGCCGGTGGATTCGCGGCGTTTCGCGAAACCACCGTCACACGGCTAATGTTCTGGCAGAGTAGGGGGTGGCCCATTCGGGGCTGCCCGGAGGACGGGCTTGACGTGCACTCACACTGCCGTCGAGCGGGCGGGGAGATCTTCTTTCTGCCACCGTCGGATATCGTAATCCCGATTAGGAGTGTCGTGGCCACGTCTCACGGCTCCGAGCGGGGGCGAGGGTCTTGGCTTGGTCGCCTGGGCTGCGAGGATGACAACCTCTATAAAAAATCCCCGAATCCTGTGTTGCGGAGCGTGACCAGAGGATGCATGGCCGATGGGATGTTCGGTTCCAAGCGCTACCCCCAGCTGGGGCACCTGCGGACCCCCCAGTTGGGATACAAATTTACGCTTACCCGGGTACAGGGGGCACTGCCCGGGTGGACCTTTATTTCCCCCATACTCGTGGGACCTAGTATGGACAATAATAAATTAAGAAATATTTTCAACAAGAGGAGCGTAACGCTACTTGATAAGGAGAAAGAGAGAGAGGGAGAAGACGAACGTCGAAGGAGTGTGGGCAATTTGCCACTAGAAGTAGCTGAATCCGGCCTTTTGAGCGGTTCCAGAACTTCAGTGACGTCGGAGTCGCTGGATAGCCTGTTGCGCTCGGGCCGGTTTGGCTCTGATTCTTCGCTTAGCTCGTCAGTTAGCGAAATGGACCCGCTGGTAGGTGGGTCAGGTACCGGTCCAAGGAAATTGACAGCTGAGCAACGCCGCGCTCAACAACAAAAGCGCGGCGCATCGCCGGGATTTGACGAGAACCTTCCTGAGGTTGACCTTGAGGTCCCCAGGAAGGTTCATTCTTCCCAAAGAGGGGGGTCGGTGGCGAGGTTCGCTCGCCCGAAGACACCCCCTGCAGTGACGGCAGCCGATGTCACGCCGAAAGTACCAACGTCCGGCGTGTTTTCCAGGCGCGACGCCTATAACAGAGGCCGTACGGAGGGAGAATTAGCTGCTGAGGAGCAGGTCCAGCAGTTGTTGGGTGGGCTCTGCCCTTCGGGAGGGGTTGGTACCCCGAAAACCGTAGAGGAACTCGTCCAATCGGCGACAAAATCTGTGGCGGTTATTGCGAATGTGGCCACCAAAAGTAAAAACTTGAAGGGCACTTTCGCAAAAGGCTTAAAGGAGGCAGCCTCAGTCATAAAGGAGGTGGTGAAAACGTTGTCTGACCGTTCTGGTGACACTGAGGTGGAGATGAAGAAGATGCAGGCCGACAACACCTGCCTGAAGGAGGAAGTGAAGGCGCTCCGGGCCGAGATAGCACAATTGCGTGCCGATTTCGGTTCGACTAGAGCCGGTTTTGACCCGGCCCTAGTTAGCGCTGTGCCGACCGGTTCTGTTCCGGCTCGTATGGGAGAGCGACCATCTAGCGAATCCTTTACGGAGGCGCAGATGAGGCAGCTCGCACTTCTTTTCGGGGGCCTCTTCGATGCGCGCTTTGAGGGAATCAAGGCGCGCCTGCCCCCGGAACCGAGCTGCCGGCCGCCGCTCGCGGCGCATAAGCCCCCTCAGGGGCCAAAGATGCCACCCCCGGCGCCACCCCGTAAAGAAGGCCGCGCGGGGTCTTTTGCCACAGTGGCTGCCTCAGGGCAAGGTGCGCGGCCGCGGGGTGAAGATCCCCTGCCGCAGCGTATGTTAAGAGGAGCACCCCGGGCTTCCGTAGCGGGCACCTCAAGGGCTCCAACGGCCCAAGTCGGTACCCCGGCGCCTGCGTCTGCCCCCGCCTCTGCCCCCTCTGGTGAGGAATGGCGAACGGCGGAGAGTAAGAAATCGCGGCGCCGGAAGATGAAGGAGGCCACTTCCGCCGCTCCTGTGCAGGCTACTCCGGTAAGGGAGAAAGTTAGGCGGAAGCCAAAACTATCTCCGCCGAAAACGGCCGCCGTCCTAGTGACGGTGTCGCCGGAGGCGGAGAGTCGGGGTGTAACATACGCCAGCCTCTTCAGCGGGGCGAAGGCGGCTCTTTTAGCTGCTGGGGGTGTAGAGGTGAGGTGCCGCCGCTCACAAACTGGAGCCCGGCTTCTGGAACTTCCAGGGGCGGAGGGCGCAAAGAAGGCCGACCTGGTGGCGGAAACGCTCAGGCGTCTTGCGGGAGGCGAGGAGGGCGTAAGGGTCGCCAGGCCGATAAAGTGCGCGGAGTTGCGCGTCTCCGGCCTGGACGACTCCGTGACGTCCGAGGAGGTCCGGGAGGCAATAGAGCAGAAGGCTCAGTGCTCTCCCGGAACCGTGAAGGTCGGCGCGATCCGCCCCGGCCCCGGCGGAGTTGGTGCGGCGTGGGCGCGTTGCCCCGTCGCTGCGGCCAAAATTTTGGCAGAGGTGGGCCGGCTCCTCGTGGGTGTCTCCGCTGCAAGGATCACCATCCTTGAGGCGAGGCCCGCGAGGTGCTACAGATGCATGGGCGCAGGGCACCTGCGTCCTAAATGCACCAGCAGCTTAGACTGCAGCGGACTTTGTTTCCGCTGCGGTCAACCGGGGCATACAGCGGCGGCGTGTTCCGCCGCTCCCTACTGTCCCGTGTGTGCGGCGGGCAATCTGCCCGCCAACCACATGATGGGGAGGGCGGGCTGCAAGCCTCCCAAGGCTGCCCGGCCACCTGCGGAGACAGGCCGACTTCCTCGCGCCCAGGCTCCGGTGCGGATGGAGGAGGGTGAAGATGAGGCACCCTCTCAGGTCTCTCCACCCTCCACCTAACGGACTCCCTCAGCCATGCTCGCTCCTCGCCCCTGTCGTCAGTGATAGGGGTATCGGATGCGTTGCGCGGTAGGGGGTCCAGGACGCGGTCGCACCCTCCTGCGGGAACTTCATCTCGTGGGGGGAGGCGGCGGGGCCAGTCTGCCCCGTCGCCGGCGAACCGGGCGACGTCGAGGCGCAGTCGCGCGTGACGTCGCTTGGTGGGGCTGTGGGCGTGATGGACGGGGAAGTTTCCCACGCTCGCGGCCTTTCGCGATGGCGGTGTTCTGTGTGTACCCAGGACGCCGCAGGAGCAGGAATGCCCGATGGGGCTATGCCGCTGGGTGGGTCCGCCGAAGAAATAGCTAATTCCGGCGGCCTATCCGTGTGAAGGCGGCGAGTAGGTACACGGCCGATTTTTTAGTGGGGGCAGGTCCCACACTACCTCCAGCGTCTGCCCCGGGTGCTGGAGGTGTGCGTTAGGCATTTTTTACGGCCATAAAAAAAAAAAAAAAAAAAAGAAAAGGTTAGGTTAGGTTAGGTTAGGTTAGGTTAGGTTGGGGTGCTAAGTGGGGTGCTAAGTGCCGGAAAACCTCCTCGTGGTGCACCCTGGGCAACGTGTGCCGGTGGATTCGCGGCATTTCGCGAAACCACCGTCACACGGCTAATGTTCTGGCAGAGTAGGGGGTGGCCCATTCCTGGGCTGCCCGGAGGACGGGCTTGACGTGCACTCACACTGCCGTCGAGCGGGCGGGGAGATCATCTTTCTGCCACCGTCGGAATATCGTAATCCCTAGTAGGAGTGTCGTAGACATGTCTTACGGCTTTGAACGGGAACGAGGGTCTTGGCTTGGTCGCCTGGGCCGCGAGGATGACAACCTCTATAAAAAATCCCCGAATCCTGTGTTGCGGAGCGTGACCAGAGGATGCATGGCCGATGGGATGTTCGGTTCCAAGCGCTACCCCCAGCTGGGGCACCTGCGGACCCCCCAGTTGGGATACAAATTTACGCTTACCCGGGTACAGGGGGCACTGCCCGGGTGGACCTTTATTTCCCCCATACTCGTGGGATTCAATATGGATGACTCTAAACTGAAGAATATTTTTAATAGGAGGAGGAGCCCAAGGCTCGTGTTAAAAGATGTGGTTGTGGAAAGAGAGAGAGAGGACGCAGCTAGGAGTGGGGGCAGTTTGCCCCGAGAAGTGGCGGAGGCCGGCCCTTTGAGCGGTTCCAGAACTTCGGTGACGTCTGGGTCACTGGACAGCCTGTTGCGCTCGGGCCGGTTCGGCTCCGAATCTTCGCTAAGTTCGGTTAGCGATATGGACCTGTTGGTGGGTCCAGAGATGTTGACAGCTGGGCAACCCCGCGCAGTCCAACAAAAGCGTGGCGCATCTCCCGGATGTGACGTGAACTTTCCTGAGGTTGACCTCGAGGTCCCCAGGAAGGTTCATTCTTCCCAAAGGGGGGGGTCTGTGGCGAGGTTCGCTCGCCCCAAGACACCTCCCCCTGTAGTGACGGCACCGAACGTCAAAACGTCCGACGTATTCTCCAGGCGGGAGGCCTACAATAGAGGCCGCACGGAGGGAGAAAAAGTTGCTGAGGAGCAGGTCCAGCAACTGTTGGGTGAGCTTCGCCCGTCGGGGTCAGTTAGCTCCCCGAAAACAGTGGAGGAGCTCATGGAGTCGGCGGCCACCTCCATGAAAGTGATAGCGAACGTAGCTCAGAAGAGCAAAAACCTCAAAGGCACGTTCGCAAAGGGCCTCAAAGCGTCCGCCTCGACACTGAAGGAGGTGGTGGAGGCGCTGTTCGAGCGCTTCACCACCAACGAGGCTGAGACGCAGAAGTTGCGCGCTGATAACGCCCGCCTGGAGGAAGAGCTGAAAGCTCTTCGCGCCGATTTAACACAGATGCGTGCCGATTTAGGATCGGCTAGTGCCGTTTCTGCCCCGGCCTTAGTCAGGGCTGTGCGGGCCGGTTCTGTCCCGGCCCATAGTGGAGAGCGCCCATCTGACGACTCCTTTACGGAGGCGCAGATGAGGCAGCTCTCACGTCTTATCGGGGGCATCGTCGACGCTCGCCTTGAGGGCGTTAAGGCGCGTCTGCCCCCAGAACCGAGCTGTCGGCCGCCGCTCGCGGGGCCCAAGCCCCCTAAGGGGCCACTGATGGCACGCCCGGCGCCACCACCGCGTACAGCGGGACGCGCTGGGTCTCTTAGAGCAGCGGGCACCTCAAGCGCCCAAACTGCTCAAGTCCGTCCCCCGGCGCCTGCGCCTGCTCCCGCCTCTGCTCCCTCTGGTGAGGAATGGCAAACGGCAGGGAGCAAGAAATCGCGGCGCCGGCATAAGCAGAGAGCCGCTGCCGCCTCCTCTGTACGGGAGGTCGCTCCGGCGAAAGAAAGAAGAAGGAAGAGGCCTAAGCTGTCTCCGCCGAAAACGGCCGCCGTCCTCGTGACGGTGTCGCCGGAGGCGGAGAGTAGAGGCGTCACGTACGCCAGCCTTTTCAGCGGGGCGAGGGCCGCTCTTTTGGCGGCTGGCGGCGTGGAAGTGAGCTTCCGCCGCTCACAAACCGGGGCCCGGCTTCTCGAGGTTTCGGGTACGGAGGGCCCGAAGAAGGCCGATCTCGTGGCGGATACGCTGAGGCGTCTCGCAGGAGGAGACGACGGTGTAAGGGTCGCCAGGCCGATGAAGTGCGCGGAGTTGCGCGTCTCCGGCTTGGACGACTCTGTCACGTCTGAGGCTGTCCGGGAAGCAATAGAGCAGAAGGCTCACTGCTCTCCCGGAACCGTGAGGGTCGGCGCGATCCGCCCTGGCCCCGGAGGAGTTGGTGCGGCGTGGGCGCGTTGCCCCGTTGCTGCGGCCAAAATTTTGGCAGAGGCAGGCCGGCTCCTCGTGGGTTTCTCCGCCGCGACGATCACCATCCTCGAGGCGAGGCCCGCGAGGTGCTACCGGTGCATGGGCGCGGGGCATCTTCGTCCCCAATGCACCAGTAGTTTTGACTGCAGCGGAATTTGTTTCCGCTGTGGTCAACCGGGGCATGCGGCAGCGGCGTGTTCTGCCGCTCCCCACTGCCCTGTGTGCGCGGCGGGCAACCAGCCCGCCAACCATATGATGGGGAGGGCGGGCTGTAAGCCTCCCAAGGCCGCAAAGCCGCCTGCGGGGACTGGCCGAGCTCCTCGCGCCCAGGCTCCGGTGCGGATGGAGGAGGGTGGGGACGAGGCACCTTCCCGTGCCCCTACACCCTCCACCTAAAAGGACTCTCTTAGCCGTGCTCGCTCCTCGCCCCTGTCGTCAGTGATAGGGGTACCGGATGCATTGCGCGGTAGGGGGTCCAGGACGCGGTCGCAACCTTCTGCGGGAAATTCAACCCGTGGGAGGAGGCGGCGGGGATAGTCTGCCCCGTCGCCGGCGAACCGGGCGACGTCGAGGCGCAGCTGCGCGTGACGTCGCTTGGTGGGGCTGTGGGCGTGATGGACGGGGAAGTTTCCCACGCTCGCGGTCTTTCGCGATGGCGGCGTTCTGTGTGTACCCAGGACGCCGCAGGAGCAGGAATGCCCGATGGGGCTATGCCGCTGGGTGGGTCCGCCGAAGAAATAGTCAATTCCGGCGGCCTATCCGTGTGAAGGCGGCGAGTTGGTACACGGCCGATTTTTTTAGTGGGGGCAGGTCCCACACTACCTCCAGCGTCTGCCCCGGGTGCTGGAGGTGTGCGTTAGGCATTTTTTACGGCCATAAAAAAAAAAAAAAAAAAAAAAAAAAAAAGGTTGGGGTGCTAAGTGCCGGAAAACCTCCTCGTGGTGCACCCTGGGCAACGTGTGCCGGTGGATTCGCGGCGTTTCGCGAAACCACCGTCACACGGCTAATGTTCTGGCAGAGTAGGGGGTGACCCATTCTTGGGCTGCCCGGAGGACGGGCTTGACGTGCACTCACACTGCCGTCGAGCGGGCGGGGAGATCTTTTTTCTGCCACCGTCGGAATCTCGTAATCCCGATTAGGAGTGTCGTGGACACGTCTCACGGCTCCGAGCGGGGGCGAGGGTCTTGGCTTGGTCGCCTGGGCCGCGAGGATGACAACCTCTATAAAAAATCCCCGAATCCTGTGTTGCGGAGCGTGACCAGAGGATGCATGGCCGATGGGATGTTCGGTTCCAAGCGCTACCCCCAGCTGGGGCACCTGCGGACCCCCCAGTTGGGATACAAATTTACGCTTACCCGGGTACAGGGGGCACTGCCCGGGTGGACCTTTATTTCCCCCATACTCGTGGGATCAAATATGGATTCAAACAAATTAAAAAATATGTTTAACAGAAGGAGGAGCCCAAGGCTCGTTGAAAAACAGACGGATACAGAGAGAGAGGTACAAAACGTATCAAATTGTGGGGGCAGTTTGCCCCGAGAAGTGGCTGAGTCTGGCCGGTTGAGCGGGTCTAGGAATTCAGTGACCTCTGAGTCGCTGAAAAGTTTGTTGCGTTCGGGGCGGTTCGGCTCCGAATCTTCGGTCAGCTCAGCTGTCAGCGATCTGGACCAGATCGTGGGCGGGTCAGGTTACGCTTCAGCGACCTTGAAGACTGGCGAGCACCGCGCTCAACATCCAAAGCGCGGTGCATCTCCCGTAGACGACGAGAACCTTTCTGGGGCCGACCTTGAGGCCCCCAGGAAGATTCATACATCCCAAAGGGGGGGAAGTGTGGCAAGATTTACTCGCCCGAAGACACCCCCTCCATTGACGACTGCTAATATCACGCCGGGTGCTTCAACAGCTGGCGTGTTTTCCAGGCGGGAGGCCTATAATAGAGGCCGCACGGAGGGAGAAATAGCTGCTGAGGAGCGGGTCCAGCAGTTGTTGGGTGGGCTCTGCCCGTCGGGAGGGGTTGGCGTCCCGAAATCCATGGAGGAACTCGTAGAGTCGGCGACCAAATCCGTGGCGGTTATTGCGAATGTGGCCACCAAAAGCAAGAACTTGAAGGGCACATTCGCAAAAGGTTTGAAAGAGGCAGCCTCCATCCTAAAGGAGGTGGTAAATACGTTTTCCAAACGTTCTGCTGCCACCGAGGTGGAGATGGAGACGATGCGGGCCGACAACACCCGACTGAAGGAGGAGCTGAAGGCGCTCCGGGCCGAGTTATTGCAACTGCGAGCCGATGTTGGATCGACTAGAGCCGGTTCTGCCCCGGCCGTAGTCAGTGCTGTGCCGACCGGTTCTGTCCCGGCATCTGACGACTCCTTTACGGAGGCGCAGATGAGGCAGCTCGCTCTTCTTTTCGGGGGCCTTTTCGACGCGCGCCTAGAAGGCATAAAAGCGCGTCTACCCCCGGAGCCTAGCTGTCGGCCGCCGCTCGCGGCGGATAAGCCCCCTCAGGGGCCGAAGATGCCACCAACCCGTAAGGAAGGCCGCGCCGGGTCTTTTGCTGCGGTGGCTGCCTCAGGACAAGGTGCGCGGCCGCGGGATAAAGATCTTCCGCCGCAGCGTATATTGAGAGGAGCACCCCGGGCTACCCCAACGGCTCCAACGGACCAGGTCTGTCCCCCGGCGCCAGCGTCTACCCCCGCCTCTGCCCCCTCTGGTGAGGAATGGCGAACGGCGGAGAGTAGGAAATCGCGGCGCCGGCAGAGGAAGAAGGCCACTCCCGCCGCTCCCGTGCAGGAGGCTGCCCCGGCAAAAGTGAGGCGAAAGCCAAAACTTACTCCGCCGAAAACGGCAGCCGTCCTGGTGACGGTGTCGCCGGAGGCGGAGCACAGAGGGGTCACCTACGCCAGCCTATTCAGCGGGGCGAGGGCCGCACTTCTGGCAGCTGGGGGCGTGGAAGTAAGCTTCCGCCGCTCACAGACCGGGGCCCGGCTCCTTGAGTTTCCGGGGACGGAGGGCCCGAGCAAGGCCGACTTAGTGGCGGAGACGCTGAGGCGTCTTGCGGGGAGCGAGGAGGGCGTAAGGGTCGCCAGGCCGACAAAGTGCGCGGATTTGCGCGTCTCCGGCCTGGACGACTCAGTCACGCCCGAGGCTGTCCGGGAGGCAATTGAGCTGAAGACTCAATGCTCTCCCGGAACCGTGAGGGTCGGTGCGATTCGCCCCGGCCCCGGCGGAGTTGGTGCGGCGTGGGCGCGTTGCCCCGTCGCCGCGGCAAAAACTTTGGCAGAGGCAGGCCGGCTCCTCGTGGGCTTCTCCGCCGCGAGGATCACAATCCTTGAGGCGAGGCCCACGAGGTGCTACCGGTGCATGGGCGCGGGGCACTTGCGCCCGCAATGCACCAGTAGCTTTGACTGCAGCGGACTTTGTTTCCGCTGCGGTCAAACGGGGCATACGGCAGCGGCGTGTTCTGCCGCTCCCCACTGCCCCGTGTGTGCGGCGGGCAATCTGCCCGCCAACCACATGATGGGGAGGGCGGGCTGTAAGCCTCCCAAGGCCCCAAAGCCGCCCGCCGGGACTGGCCCAGCTCCTCGCACCCAGGCTCCGGTGCGGATGGAGGAGGGTGAAGACGAGGCGCCCTCTCAAGCCTCTCCACCCTCCACCTAACGGACTCCCTTAGACGTGCTCGCTCCTCGCCCCTGTCGTTAGTGATAGGGGTACCGGATGCGTTGCGCGATAGGGGGTCCAGGACGCGGTCGCATCCTCCTGCGGGGACTTTATCCCGTGGGGGGAGACGATGCGGGCCGACAACACCCGACTGAAGGAGGAGCTGAAGGCGCTCCGGGCCGAGTTATTGCAACTGCGAGCCGATGTTGGATCGACTAGAGCCGGTTCTGCCCCGGCCGTAGTCAGTGCTGTGCCGACCGGTTCTGTCCCGGCATCTGACGACTCCTTTACGGAGGCGCAGATGAGGCAGCTCGCTCTTCTTTTCGGGGGCCTTTTCGACGCGCGCCTAGAAGGCATAAAAGCGCGTCTACCCCCGGAGCCTAGCTGTCGGCCGCCGCTCGCGGCGGATAAGCCCCCTCAGGGGCCGAAGATGCCACCAACCCGTAAGGAAGGCCGCGCCGGGTCTTTTGCTGCGGTGGCTGCCTCAGGACAAGGTGCGCGGCCGCGGGATAAAGATCTTCCGCCGCAGCGTATATTGAGAGGAGCACCCCAGGCTACCCCAACGGCTCCAACGGACCAGGTCTGTCCCCCGGCGCCAGCGTCTACCCCCGCCTCTGCCCCCTCTGGTGAGGAATGGCGAACGGCGGAGAGTAGGAAATCGCGGCGCCGGCAGAGGAAGAAGGCCACTCCCGCCGCTCCCGTGCAGGAGGCTGCCCCGGCAAAAGTGAGGCGAAAGCCAAAACTTACTCCGCCGAAAACGGCAGCCGTCCTGGTGACGGTGTCGCCGGAGGCGGAGCACAGAGGGGTCACCTACGCCAGCCTATTCAGCGGGGCGAGGGCCGCACTTCTGGCAGCTGGGGGCGTGGAAGTAAGCTTCCGCCGCTCACAGACCGGGGCCCGGCTCCTTGAGTTTCCGGGGACGGAGGGCCCGAGCAAGGCCGACTTAGTGGCGGAGACGCTGAGGCGTCTTGCGGGGAGCGAGGAGGGCGTAAGGGTCGCCAGGCCGACAAAGTGCGCGGATTTGCGCGTCTCCGGCCTGGACGACTCAGTCACGCCCGAGGCTGTCCGGGAGGCAATTGAGCTGAAGACTCAATGCTCTCCCGGAACCGTGAGGGTCGGTGCGATTCGCCCCGGCCCCGGCGGAGTTGGTGCGGCGTGGGCGCGTTGCCCCGTCGCCGCGGCAAAAACTTTGGCAGAGGCAGGCCGGCTCCTCGTGGGCTTCTCCGCCGCGAGGATCACAATCCTTGAGGCGAGGCCCACGAGGTGCTACCGGTGCATGGGCGCGGGGCACTTGCGCCCGCAATGCACCAGTAGCTTTGACTGCAGCGGACTTTGTTTCCGCTGCGGTCAAACGGGGCATACGGCAGCGGCGTGTTCTGCCGCTCCCCACTGCCCCGTGTGTGCGGCGGGCAATCTGCCCGCCAACCACATGATGGGGAGGGCGGGCTGTAAGCCTCCCAAGGCCCCAAAGCCGCCCGCCGGGACTGGCCCAGCTCCTCGCACCCAGGCTCCGGTGCGGATGGAGGAGGGTGAAGACGAGGCGCCCTCTCAAGCCTCTCCACCCTCCACCTAACGGACTCCCTTAGACGTGCTCGCTCCTCGCCCCTGTCGTTAGTGATAGGGGTACCGGATGCGTTGCGCGATAGGGGGTCCAGGACGCGGTCGCATCCTCCTGCGGGGACTTTATCCCGTGGGGGGAGGCGGCGGGGCCAGTCTGCCCCGTCGCCGGCGAACCGAGCGACGTCGAGGCGCAGCCGCGCGTGACGTCGTTTGGTGGGGCTGTGGGCGTGATGGACGGGGAAGTTTCCCACGCTCGCGGCCTTTCGCGATGGCGGCGTTCTGTGTGTACCCAGGACGCCGCAGGAGCAGGAATGCCCGATGGGGCTATGTCGCTGGGTGGGTCCGCCGAAGAAATAGCTAATTCCGGCGGCCTATCCGTGTGAAGGCGGCGAGTTGGTACACGGCCGATTTTTTAGTGGGGGCAGGTCCCACACTACCTCCAGCGTCTGCCCCGGGTGCTGGAGGTGTGCGTTAGGCATTTTTTACGGCCTAAAAAAAAAAAAAAAAAAAAAAAAAAAGGTTAGGTTAGGTTAGGTTAGGTTAGGTTAGGTTGGGGTGCTAAGTGCCGGAAAACCTCCTCGTGGTGCACCCTGGGCAACGTGTGCCGGTGGATTCGCGGCGTTTCGCGAAACCACCGTCACACGGCTAATGTTCTGGCAGAGTAGGGGGTGGCCCATTATTGGGCTGCCCGGAGGACGGGCTTGACGTGCACTCACACTGCCGTCGAGCGGGCGGGGAGATCTTCTCTCTGCCACCGTCGGATATCGTAATCCCCAGTAGGAGTGTCGTAGACATGTCTTACGGCTTTGAAAGGGAACGAGGGTCTTGGCTTGGTCGCCTGGGCCGCGAGGATGACAACCTCTATAAAAAATCCCCGAATCCTGTGTTGCGGAGCGTGACCAGAGGATGCATGGCCGATGGGATGTTCGGTTCCAAGCGCTACCCCCAGCTGGGGCACCTGCGGACCCCCCAGTTGGGATACAAATTTACGCTTACCCGGGTACAGGGGGCACTGCCCGGGTGGACCTTTATTTCCCCCATACTCGTGGGATTCAATATGGATACTAATAAATTGCGAAACATTTTTAATAAGAGGAGCGTAGCGCTCCCTGAGAAGGAGAAGGAGAAGGAGAAGGAGAAGGAGAAAGAGGTGGAGGACGTACAGCAAAGGAGCGCGGGCAGTTTGCCCCAAGAAGCGGCCAATTCCGGCCGGCTGATCGATTCCAGGACTTCAGTGACCTCTGCGTCGCTGGAAAGTTTGTTGTGCTCGGGCCGGTTCGGCTCTGAATCCTCGCTCAGCTCAGCAGTGAGCGATATGGACCAGTTGGTGGGTGGTTCAAGCATCGGTCCAGATGCGCTGTCGGCTGATGAGTGCCGCGCTCGACAGCAGAAGCGCGGTGCTTCTCCTGGAGACGGTGAGAACCGGAACAGGAAGGTTCACTCTTCCCAAAGAGGTGGATCTGTGGCGAGGTTCGCTCGCCCAAAGACACCCCCTGCAAAGACGGCTGCAAAAACAACGCAGGTCGCAGTAACGTGTGGCCTTTTTTCTAGGCGGGAGGCCTACAACCGAGGCCGCACAGAAGGAGAATTAGTCGCTGAGGACGAAGTCCAGCAACTAATGGACGGGCTCCACTCGTCGGGAGGGGTAATTGCCCCGAAAACCGTGACGGAGCTCGTCGAATCGGCGACTGCTTCAATAGCGGTCATTGCGAAGGTGGCAGCCAAAAGTAAGAACCTTAAGGGCACCTTCGCAAAAGGCTTGAAGGAGTCAGCCTCTGTCCTAAAGGAGGTGGTCGACACGTTTTCCGATCGTTGCGTGGAGTTGCGGGCCAACAGCTCCCGCTTAGAGGCTGAAGTGAGGGCGCTCCGCGCCGAGATCACACAATTGCGGGCCGAATTTAAATCGCTCAAGGCCGGTTCTGTCCCGGCCAGGGTGGACGCTGGGCCAACAGGTTCCGTCCTGGATGTGCCAGCCCAAGCCACAGAGCTGTCGCCTGGCGATTCCTTCACGGAGGCGCAAATGCGACAGCTCACTATCCTTTTCGGGAGCCTCATGGTCGCGCACCTTGAGGGCATCAAGGAGCGTCTGCCCCCGGAGCCGAGCTGTCGGCCGCCGCTCGCCGTGCCCAAGCCGAAGCCTCCTCAGGGGCCACCAATGGGGCCGCCACCACCCCGTACAGGGGGACGGGCCGGGTCTTTTGCAGCAGCGGCTGCCTCAAGACCAGTTGACCAAGGTGTGCGGCCGCGGAGGGGAGTTTCCAAACCCCCACCGCAGCGTGCGCCGAGAGAAGCCGTTATGGATGCTTCATGCGCCACAGCGGCTCAGGTCCATCGCCCAGCGCCTGCGCCTGCTCCCGCCACCGCCACCTCTTCTGAGGAATGGCAAACGGCGGGGAGCAAGAAATCGCGGCGCCGAATGAAGCAGAGAACCGCTGCCGCCACCTCTGTGCAGGAGGTCGCTGCCACTTCCACTGCGCGAGAGACCGCTCCGGCGAAAAGAGGCAGGAAGAGACCAAAACTCTCTCCGCCGAAAACAGCCGCCGTCCTTGTGACGGTGTCGCCGGAGGCGGAGAGCAGAGGCGTTACCTACGCCAGCCTCTTTAATGATGCGAAGGCCGCTCTCTTAGCTGCTGGGGGCGTAGAGGTCAGGTTCCGCCGCTCGCAGACTGGGGCCCGGCTTCTAGAAGTTCCAGGTGCAGAGGGCGCAAAAAAGGCCGACTTGGTGGCGGAAACGCTTCGGCGTCTCGCGGGAGGCGAGGAAGGCGTAAGAGTCGCCAGGCCGATGAAGTGCGCGGAGTTGCGCGTCTCCGGCCTGGACGACTCTGTAACGTCCGAGGAGGTCCGGGAGGCAATAGAGCAGAAGGCTCAGTGCTCTCCCGGAACGGTGAAGGTCGGCGCCATCCGCCCCGGCCCCGGCGGAGTTGGTGCGGCATGGGCGCGTTGCCCCGTCGCCGCGGCCAAAGCCTTGGCAGAGACAGGTCAGCTCCTCGTGGGCTTCTCTGCCGCGAGGATCACCATCCTCGAGGCGAGGCCCATGAGGTGCTACCGGTGCATGGGCGCGGGACACTTGCGCCCGCAATGCACCAGCAGCCTAGACTGCAGCGCACTCTGTTTCCGCTGCGGTCAACCGGGGCATACGGCAGCGGCGTGTTCTGCCGCTCCCCACTGCCCCGTGTGCGCGGCGGGCAACCAGCCCGCCGACCACATGATGGGAAGGGCAGGCTGCAAGCCCCCCAAGGCTGCAAAGCCCCCCAAGGCTGTCAAGCCGCCCTCGGGGACGGGCCGAGCTGCGGCCGACCTCAGCACCCAGGCTCCGGTGCGGATGGAGGAGGGTGAAGACGAGGCGCCTTCTCAAGCCTCTCCACCCTCCACCTAACGGACTCCCTTAGACGTGCTCGCTCCTCGCCCCTGTCGTCAGTGATAGGGGTACCGGATGCGTTGCGCGCTAGGGGGTCCAGGACGCGGTCGCACCCTCCTGCGGGAACTTCATCTCGTGGGGGGAGGCGGCGGGGATAGTCTGCCCCGTCGCTGGCGAACCGGGCGACGTCGAGGCGCATTCGCGCGTGACGTCGTTTGGTGGGGCTGTGGGCGTGATGGACGGGGAAGTTTCCCACGCTCGCGGCCTTTCGCGATGGCGGCGTTCTGTGTGTACCCAGGACGCCGCAGGAGCAGGAATGCCCGATGGGGCTATGCCGCTGGGTGGGTTCGCCGAAGAAGTAGCTAATTCCGGCGGCCTATCCGTGTGCAGGCGGCTAGTAGGTACACGGCCGATTTTTTAGTGGGGGCAGGTCCCACACTACCTCCAGCGTCTGCCCCGGGTGCTGGAGGTGTGCGTTAGGCATTTTTTACGGCCATAAAAAAAAAAAAAAAAAAAAAAAAAAAAAAAAAAAGGTTAGGTTAGGTTAGGTTAGGTTAGGTTAGGTTCGTACTCTGGGGGGGACACCCAACGACGCACCCGCCCTGTGCCGAGCGGTAAATCCGGCACCGAAAACAGCGCGAAGGTCGCGCTGCGAACATCAAACCGCAAATCGGTTTCGAAGAAGGGTCGTAAGACCCCGAGTCGGGGCAAGGCGAGTGGAGGTCCGTCTCCGTTACCGCCTAAAGTCCCGCGCAAAGGGTCTCTGACCATATCGGAGTCCTCCATTACAGACCTTGAAGTAATGGAGGACACTGAGACTAGGGAGGAAGGTGTAGTTGAGCAGTCAGGCAGGCTCTGGGCTTCCCAGAAGCGTGGCCGTAGCTGCTCGCCGCCACAGGAGGTGCCGGGGGTCTCCCAGACCCCTAGCAAAATTCCTACTGCGCGTAGGGGAGGAGCCAGTGGCTCCGTTTTCTCGAGCAGGGAAAAATACCTGCGCACGCGCACAGAGAATGAGCGCACCGCTGAGGACAGGGTGGCGCAGCTCCTCGCCGAGGTTCGCCGGTCGGGGGGGGACTCCCCTCCTACTACGGCGGAGTTAAAGGCGAGAGCCGGGGATTCTGTGGCCGCAATTTACGAGGTGGCCACAAAATCCACAAATCTGAAAGGCCCCTTTGTGCGCGGCCTTAAAGAGGCAGGAGATAAGCTGCTAGTGGTGGTGGACGACCTGGCTGGTCGCACGGATGCCACCAACAGGGAGCTGCAGCAGTTGCGGGCAGAGAACGCAACTTTAAAGTCTGATGTGGCAGAGCTCCGCGCTGAGCTCGCCAAATTGCGGGAAGACTTAGCCTGCCCTCAGTTTGGTTCATCCCGGGCTGTTTCGGCCAGTCCGGCAAAGAAGACGCAGCCTTCTCCCTCCTCTGGAGGTATCGAGGCGCAGTTGCGGCAGCTGATGGGCTCATTCGAGTCCAAAATCGCTGCCCGCATCGGGAGTCTGGAGGCAAGATTGCCTCCGGCGCCGACCTCCCGTACACCGCCTGTCGCTAAGCCGTACACGGCTACCGCTCCGACGCCCCTACCCTGTTCCGGGGGACGCGTCGTGACTTACGCGGCAAGCGCGGCGTCTGCGCCTAAGAGAACGACGGCACGAGGTCCGGCCCCTTCCACTGCCGGGAAGAAGCGCGAAGCCCAGTCCCAGGGAGGCCCACAGCCTTCTCAGGTTTCGAGGGCGGCGCCGTCTTCCGTCCCTTCAGTCGCTCCACGCGCCCAGAAGGTCGAGGCTCGTGCCCCTGCGCCTGCACCTGCTCCCGCAACCCTCGTCCCCGCTGATGAGTGGCAGACGGTGAGCAAAAGGTCGCGTCGCAGGCAAAAGAAGAAGGCTGCTTCAAAAACAGCTGCCCAAGGAGCCGTGGCTAGGAAGCCGAAGCTCCAAGTGCCGAAAACGGCCGCCGTGGTTGTCACGGTGTCGCCGGAGGCACAGGAGCGAGGAGTGTCCTACGCGGAGATCTTTGCGTCGGTGAAGAGAAATCTCACCGCCTCGGATCTCGCGGGTCTGGGTGCTACCACCCGGCCCTCGCAGACGGGAGCTCGAATCCTCGAGTTCCCTGGTCCAGACGGAGGAAAAAACGCGGATTTCTTCGCGGAGAAACTGCGGGGAATACTTGCTGGGGAGGAAGGCGTAAGAGTCGCCAGGCCCACGAAGTGCGCAGAAATGCGTATTTCGGGACTGGATGACTCGGTCACGGCCCAGGAAGTTCGGGAGGCTATTGGGACCCGTACCCAATGCGCTCTTGACTCCATCAGGGTCGGCGCCATTCGCCCCGGCCCCGGAGGGGCTTTTGCGGTTTGGGCGCAGTGCCCCGTTGCCGCGGCCAAATTATTGGCTGATGCAGGGAGGCTGCTCGTGGGCTTCAGCGCCGCCAGGGTTACGATCCTGCCGGCGAGACCCGCGCGCTGCTTCAAGTGCATGGCGACGGGACACATGCGTCCGAAGTGCAACAGTTGCTTCGACTGCGGCGGACTTTGTTTCCGCTGCGGTCGCCCGGGGCACAAGGCGGCGGACTGTTCCGCTGCCCCCCACTGTCCAGCGTGTGCGGCGGGTAATTTGCCTGCCAACCACGCCATGGGACGGGAGGGGTGCAAACCCCCGCAGGCTCCAAAGCCACGCCCGGGGGGTAGCCAATCGGCCAAGGCTGCCCCTCGTACACCGCCGCCAGCGCGAATGGAGGAGGATGTAGTACCGGAGTCCAATAATGGACAGTGAGTGCTTTTCCCTCCTCCAGGCGAATCTCAACCATTCTGCCGGCGCGCAGGATCTTTTCCTGCAAACCATGGCAGAGTGGTCGATTGCTGTTGCCGTAGCCGCGGAGCCCTATTACGTTCCTCCTCGTCCGAATTGGATGGGTGACCGGGACGGCTCCGTGGCGATCGTCAGCTCCGCTGCGCTCCATTCCCCGCCCTTGTCGCTCAGAGATAAGGGTACGGGATATGTTGCTGCTGACTGGGGGGGACTCACGCTTTACGGCGTGTACTTCTCCCCAAACCGGAGTTTGGCTGATTTTGAGGTTTTCCTGGCTAGCCTGGAAGCCTCGATACGGCGGCTAGCACCTCGCCACGTCGTGGTGCTGGGGGATTTTAACGCCAAATCCTTGGCGTGGGGATCTCCCAGGACGGACGCTCGCGGAGCGGCGGTAGAGGAATGGGCAGCTGCGGTGGGCCTTTGTTTGCTGAACAGGGGCACCACCAATACGTGCGTTCGGCGCCAGGGGGGGTCGATAGTGGACCTTTCGTTCGCTACCCCTGGTGTCGAGGCACGCGTAAGGAACTGGCGCGTACTGGCTGAGGTTGAGACGCTCTCGGATCACTTGTACATCCGGTTTGAGCTCTCCCGGTCCCAGGGCGCCAGTAGGGGTCACGCGGCGGGCAGACCATCCCGATTCCCGCGGTGGGCTGTGGGTCGACTCGACAGGGAACTGCTGGAGGAGGCGGCTATCGTTCAATCGTGGTCGTCCTCACCACCTCCGACCGAGGACATCGACGTCACGGCTGTCCGTATTCGCGATGCGTTTACGCAGGTTTGCGATGCGGCCATGCCACGTTTCCGACGTCGTCCTCCGAGGAAGGAGGTCTACTGGTGGTCCCCAGAGTTGGCGGAACTCCGTGCGGCCTGTATTCGTGCCCGGAGGATCTACACCCGCAGTCGACGGCGTCACCGCGACGTAGAGAGGGAGGACCAGCTGTATGAAGCGTATCGCAATGCGAGGGACGCATTCAAGCTGGCCATCTGCCGCGCGAAGGAGACGGCGAGACAGGAGATGCTGGAGGGTCTAGATCGTGACCCCTGGGGTCGCCCCTACCGAGCGGCGCTGAATAAGCTCCGCTCGTCGGGCCCCCCCCTTACAGAGACTCTCCAGCCCAGCTTCCTCGTGGAAGTGGTTGAGGCCCTTTTCCCGCAACGTGCGGAGCACACGCCACCGGCAATGGTCTCTGAGACCGACGACCGGGAGGCCGAGCCCAGTGTTCCGCCCGTCACGGAGGCGGAGGTGGGGGCGGCTGTACTTCGGATTCGTTCGAAGAGTACCGCCCCCGGGCCTGACGGGATTCCTGCCCGAGTGTTGGCCCTGGTCCTCAACCACATGGGAGACCGCCTCAGGGGGCTGTTCGACGTTTGCCTGGCGTCCGGACGGTTCCCTGACTGTTGGAAAACGGGGAAGCTGGTTCTCCTACCGAAGCCGGGTAGATCTCCCGATTCGGTCGCGGCCTTCAGGCCTATCGTGCTGCTGGACGAGGCGGGGAAGTTGCTTGAGAGAATTCTCGCTACCCGTATCGTCCGCCACTTGCGAGAGGTCGGCCCCGATCTGTCCGATGCCCAGTACGGCTTTCGTGCCGGGCGTTCGACGGTCGATGCCATTCTGCGTCTGAGGGCCGCGGCTGAGGAGGCAGTCCTCGGCGGCGGGGTTTTATTGGCGGTATCGCTTGACATCGCCAACGCCTTCAATACTCTGCCATTCGGCTGCATCGGTGAGGCGCTCCGGTTCCATGGAGTGCCCGATTACCTGAGGCAGCTGGTGGCCGACTATTTGCAAGGCCGGTGTGTCCTGTACGAGGATCGTGAAGGAGAAGTGAGGCGCAGGGCAATGTCGTGCGGTGTTCCTCAGGGGTCGGTCTTAGGACCGCTCTTGTGGAACATGGGATGCGATTGGGCCCTGCGAGGAAACTTCCCACCCGGGCTCAGCGTACTCTGCTACGCCGACGACACGCTCGTCACAGCCCGGGCACGGAATTTCGAGGAGGCGGCGCGCCTGGCCACCCTAGGGGTTTCCCGAATGGTCGGGCGCATCGAGGCGCTGGGGTTGAGAGTGGCGCTTGAAAAGACGGAGGCCCTGTTGTTTCATGGGCCCCGTCGCGGTCCACCCGCTGGCGCCTCCTTGGTCGTCAACTCGGTCCTCGTACCGATACGCCCCCAGATGAAATATCTGGGGTTGGTGTTGGATGGGCGATGGCTCTTCGACGAGCATTTTCGCATCCTTGTGCCTAAACTTGAGGCTACTGCTGCCGCCCTGGGTCGGCTTTTGCCGAATCTTGGCGGTCCCAGTGCCTCAAGCCGACGGCTTTACATGGGGGTGGTACGGTCGATGGCGCTTTACGGCGCGCCCGTGTGGGCGGAGACCCTGTCCGCCCAGAATAGGGTTCGTTTGTGGAGACCCCAACGAACCATGGCGGTCCGGGCCATACGCGGTTACCGCACGGTGTCCACCGATGCGGCGTGCGCGTTGGCCGGAACTCCCCCGTGGGATCTGGATGCGGAAGTACTGGCCGACGTTTACTGGCAGGCGGCGGAGGTCCGGGCTGGGGGCTCTTGCCCCATGCCCGAACAACTGCGCGCCTGGCGCAGTCAGGCCCACCGGGACATCATGGCCCGGTGGAGGTCTCGGCTGGAGGCTCCACGTGCCGGTTTCCGAACCGTGGAGGCGCTCCAGCCGGTCCTTGAGGAGTGGGCGGTGAGGCAGCACGGGACCCTTTCCTTCCGGCTGGTGCAGGTTCTTTCCGGGCATGGGTGCTTCGGAAAGTACCTGCATTCGGTTGCGAGGAGGGAATCGCGTCCCGACTGTCATCACTGCGATTGTGGTGAGGACTCGGCGCAGCACACTCTCGAGCAGTGCCCTGCCTGGGAGCAGCAACGTCGAGTCCTCACCGCAGTGGTGGGTCGTGACCTCTCGCTGCCGACCGTGGTGTCATCTATGGTCCGCAGCGAGACGTCTTGGAACGCGGTCGCATCCTTTTGCGAGGATGTCATCTCGCAGAAGGAGGCGGCGGAGCGCCGCAGGGAGGAGGACTCCCTTGCTGATCCGCTTCGTCGCCGGCGAACCGGGCGGCGTCGGCGCGACCATCTGCGCCTGATGCCGCCCTAATGGTGGGGCCGCGGGTGGGGGTTGACGGGGCCTTTTCCCCCCACTCGTAGCCTTCCGCGACGTCGGCGTCCTGCAGTGTACCCCAGGACGCCGCCGGAGTAGGAGTGCCCGGCATCTCGCCGCGCCGGGCACTGCCACTGAATTGGCCGCCGATGGTATAGCAGATTCCGGCGGCCCGTTCGCGCAGGTGGCGCGACGGTACACGGCCGATTTTTTAGTGGGGGCAGGTCCCACACTACCTCCAGCGTCTGCCCCGGGTGCTGGAGGTGTGCGTTAGGCATTTTTTACGGCCTTAAAAAAAAAAAAAAAAAAAAAAAAGGTTAGGTTAGGTTAGGTTAGGTTGGGGTGCTAAGTGCCGGAAAACCTCCTCGTGGTGCACCCTGGGCAACGGACGGTGATCACTTTTTGATCGCCGGACGGCTAATGTTCTGGCAAAAAGAGGGGCCCGTATTCGGGCCACTCGGGGCGTTTCTCCCAGTGCCCCCTCTTGTTTTGTTTTTTTCTTGTTTTGTTTTTTTATTTTATTTTATTGCACTTTTCATTTTGTTTTATTCATTTTTACAATAACCATTTTAACATTTTTATTTTTACACCTTTACTTTTTGTTTTTGGTTTTCCACTTTTCTTTTACACTTTGGTTTTGTTTTTGTTTTGTTTGTTTTCCTACTGGGGGGGGGGGGGGGGAAACAGTGGAGTTTTGTGGCGGGCTCGGCGTGCTTTCGCTATTGCGTTGCTGCCGGGCAAACGGGGGAGGATTTGGTCCATCCCTGGGCCTTTCGTAGGAAGGGCGAGGGGCGGCGGGTTCACCATCTATTTATAGATGGCGGACACGGTCTGATACAGACCACCGACCGGCCCGACCCGTAACCCTGAATTGACAGGAACGGGAGATCACACTTTGTGGGCTGCGGGGAAGTAAACCCCTTTAAAAAATACCCTAATCTCACGCTTGTGGTGCCCGGCAATGGGATGAATGGCTGAGGGGATCTCAGTCCCGAGGGCTACCCAGACGCAGGTCTATAAACTTAAAAATAATGTCGAAGGTAAATGCAAATATAACTACCCAGGAGGGTCCTGAGCGCACTTCGCTCAGGGAATCCCTTGCGGAGCCAGTCGGCTCCGTCTGTCCCGCGTACTCTGGGGGGGACACCCAACGACGCATCCGCCCTGTGCCGAGCGGTAAATCCGGCACCGAGAAAAGCGCGAAGGTCGCGCTTCGATCTTCGAACCGCAGTGCGGTTCCTATGAAGGATACCGATTTCCAAGAAGAGGGTGTTGAGCGTGGCCGAAGCCGAAGTCGCTCATCTTCGGTAGGTGATAAATCTGTAAGAGAGAGCGGGAGTGACGCCGAGAGCGATACCCCACAGAGATTATGGCGTAGCTGTGTGGGGTCGGGCTCGACCTCGGAAGACTCCGCGGCACCTATAACGCCAGCTGTAAAACGCGGCAGAGGCCGGCCACCCACTACGGGCCAGTATGTGGGTATTGGGAAAGCCCGCCGCGAAAAAGCTGACGCCCTTCGCGCCGACGAAGAAAAAAACAAACCGGCTGAGCTCCGTGTATCCGAGCTCATTAATAGAGTGCGAACGGAGAGGCCATTGCCGAGTTCCATCACGCACAGAGCAGTAGACGACGAAGACCCGTCTACTAAGGAGTTGGACACCAAACTCAAAGCAGCTCTCGCTGCCATCACGGAGGTGTCCAAAATTTCCAAAGGGTTGAAAGGCACTTGCCAGAAGGCCCTTAAAGAGGCAGTCGCGTGCATATCGGAGTGCACAAAAACGCTCCTCCAAAGATCGACCTCAGAAGAGGTTAACATACTGCAGGCGTCTAATACGCGGCTAAGGGCCGATATCGACGAACTCCAAAGAGAGCAGAGTGAGCTCAGGCTAGAAGTGCGGAAGCAACGCGCCCTCAACTGCCAGCCTCTCGAGGCCCCACCATCGGTGCAGCCGTCAGATGAGGCGATGGGGAGATTCATGGACCGTATTGAGGCGCGCTTCGCTGTTTTGGAGGCCAAGTTATTAGCGGAACCAATCGCACCTAAACCTGCCCATAAAGATCAACCTACGGCCATAAAACCACCGCGGTCAAAAAAGACGAAGAAGGGGGAAAAGGCTCAGAAGTCTAAGCAGGACCTTATCCCTCCCGCTCCGGACGCCCTACCATCGCCCGGTCCAGCAACGGCTCCTACTGCTCCCGAACGGCCGGAAAAATCCACACAGGAAAGGTGGCAGAAGGTGGGCAAAAATAAAAACCAAAAGAAGACGAGGCCCAAGAAGAAAGCAGAGAGAGGCCTTCACGTACCACGAACAACGGCCGTGGTACTGACTCTGTTGCCGGAGGCCGGTAAGAGGGGTCTGTGCTACAAAGACGTCTTACTTAAGGCAAAAACTGACGTCAAACTGGCTGAGCTGGGAATTCCACACATTCGCGTCACGGAGACGCAAACTGGAGCGCGCTTGCTGCATGTTAAAGGAGCCACAAGCGACGCGAAAGCAGATGCTCTGGCCGAAAGGCTAAAGGGGCTCTTTAAAAAAGAAGAAGTGCGGGTGACCAGACCCAGCAAGTGCGTAGACATACGCGTGCTGGGTTTAGACGAGACCGCAACAACAGCAGAAGTGGCAGACGCGGTGGCAAAGGCGGGGGATTGCAACGCTGCCCAGGTCCGTGTTGGAACCATCTCCTTCCGAAGGCGTGGTTCAGGAGGTGCCACCATTGTAAGTTGCCCCGTGGCGGCAGCTAAGAAGCTGGTCACCGCACGGAAATTGCTAGTGGGCGAATGGACTACGGCGCGAGTAAAGCTTATGGAGCCGAAGCCCGCCAGATGCTACCGGTGCTTTGCGGTTGGCCATTTAGGGGCGAAATGCACTTCAGATGTGGACTGCAGCGACAAATGCTATCGCTGCGGAAACGCCGGTCATAACGCAAGAACATGTTCTGCATCGCCGCACTGCATCATTTGTGTCGCAAGGGGAAAGCCGGCAGATCACTTGGTGGGATCAAAAAACTGCCCCCAATCAGTGCCTGCAGCTAAACCAACGGAGGGAACACGCTCGACCAATAAGTAATGGCCACGCTTCGGTTCCTTCAAACAAACGCAAACCATTCCGCCAGAGCTCAGGATCTCCTGCTTCAGAGTATGGCGGAGTGGTCTATTAACATCGCTGTAGTCGCTGAGCCTTATTTCGTACCCTCCAGGGATGATTGGGCGGGCGACTTGGACAATTCGGTAGCCATTATCTCGCGGAGTGCTGCTGGTTCCCCCGCCCTCAACAATATCTCAAAGGGCCCGGGATGGGTGGCAGCGTCCGTAGAATCGTCAATGGTGGTGGCTTGCTATTTTTCACCCAATCGCACCCTCGCGGAATTCGAAGACTTTCTAAGTCAGCTGGATGTCGTGGTCAGCCGCAGTCGTTCCGTTATTGTAGTCGGCGACTTGAATGCGAAGGCTACATTGTGGGGATCCCCGGCCACGGACGCAAGGGGCGCAGTACTGGAGGAGTGGACACTAACGTCAGGCCTACTAGTCCTTAATCGCGGGTCAGTGGACACGTGCGTGCGTCACAATGGGGGATCCATTGTGGACGTCTCGTTCGCGAGTCCGGCGGCAGCTCGTCGTGTGCTAGGTTGGCGTGTCGTTGAGGAAGCGGAAACACTATCCGATCACCGGTATATTCGGTTCGACATTTCCGCTCAGACCTCCGATGCACCAACCCGAAGCATGGTCTCCGAAGAATGTGAACGACGCTGGGCACTGAAAAAGCTAAATCGGGACGCTCTATTGGAGGCTGCCATTGTAGAAGCCTGGGTTTCTGCACCCGACTGTCCAGAGGACGTAAACTCGGAGGCACTCCGATTCCAACAAGCCGTGTCCCGCATATGCGACGCGGCAATGCCGCGAGTGCGCCCCGGACGCGCGAAGCGACAAGTGTACTGGTGGTCGCAAGAAATCGCGCATCTACGTCAGGAATGCGTTACAACGCGACGCCAGTATACGAGGCACCGCAGACGACGACGACGTTCTCACGATTCAGCAGCCGTGGAGGCCGAACTATACAACGCATACCGAGCCGCAAGAAAGGCCCTTCAAGCGGCAATTAAAACGGCGAAAATCCAGGCCCGAGAAGAACTTCTAGCAACTTTGGATCGAGATCCGTGGGGTCGCCCATACCGTATGGTACGGGGCAAGATTCGTCCGTGGGCGCCTCCACTTACCCAAAGTCTCCAGCCGGAATTCTTAGAGGAGGTGGTCAACACTTTGTTCCCCTCCAATGCGGCACACCCACCACCTATCATGGCGCCACCCTCACTAGCTCCAGAGGATAATTCTCACCATCACGTTCCGGAAATATCCGAAGCTGAGGTCAGTGCTGCGGTTAAGAAGATGCTTGGCAAGAACACCGCGCCTGGCCCGGATGGCATTCCCGGCCGAGCACTAGGCCTGGCCCTACAAGTTTTAGAGCCACAAGCAAGGCGGCTGCTCACTGCGTGCTGCGAGCGAGGCCAGTTTCCTACGACGTGGAAGGTGGGGAAGCTGGTCCTCTTGCGCAAAGAGGGACGCCCGGCAGAGTCTCCGTCTGCATATCGGCCTATAGTGCTGCTCGACGAGATGGGGAAACTCTTCGAACGCATCATCGCCGACCGTCTCGTCGGGCATTTAAATACGCTGGGGCCGAATCTTGCCGACAACCAATACGGTTTCCGCCGGGGACGCTCTACAGTAGATGCCATCTTGCGCGTGAGGACCCTGGCTGAAGAAGCGATGTCCTGCGGCGAAGTCATCCTAGCGGTGTCCTTGGATATCGCCAATGCTTTCAACACGCTTCCTTGGAGTTGTATTAGAGAGGCACTAAGCTATCACCAGGTGCCGCCTTACTTGTTACGACTTGTCGGGGATTACTTGTCGGAAAGGGCCATTATCTATTCCGGCCATGAAGAAACCGTCCGGCGAGAAATGGTATGCGGTGTTCCACAGGGGTCAGTTCTCGGACCGCTCCTGTGGAACGTCGGATACGACTGGGTACTCCGAGGTACACTACTACACGGCGTTAGTGTTATATGTTACGCCGATGACACACTGGTAACGGCACGAGCGAAAACGCATCGGCAGGCCACAATACTAGCCACAGCAGGAGTCGCACAAATAGTTACCCGAATCCGGCGACTGGGCTTGGAGGTGGCCCTTAGCAAATCCGAGGCAATTGTGTTTCACGGACCTCGAAATCGGCCACCCCACGAGTTAAATATTACAGTGGGAGGCATCCGCATCAGCGTCAAATCAACGCTGAAGTATTTGGGACTCGTTCTCGACAGCCGCTGGGACTTCGGGCCACATCTTCGCGGACTGGCCCCAAAATTGATAAAAGCGGCAGGGGCGCTCGCAGGTTTATTGCCCAACTTAGGAGGGCCCGACACATCAGTTCGCAGACTATACACGGGCATTGTTCGTTCGATGGCACTGTACGGTGCTCCCGTGTGGGCCAATGACCTGACGGAACGCAATGCGAAGGAACTCCACAGGCCACAAAGAGCGATGGCCGTGAGAGTCATAAGAGGATACCGAACCATATCGTTCGAAGCAGCAAGCCTCCTGGCGGGATCCCCTCCTTGGGACCTAGAGGCCAAAGTCCTTGCAGGACTCTACAATTGGCGCAAAAACGCACAGGTGAACGACCTGCGCCCAGTCCCGCAAGAGATATCGGCGCAGCGGGCGCTGCTAAACGAAACATTGTTGGACGACTGGAGAGCGCGATTGGCGCAACCAAAAGCGGGTCACGCCACGGTGTCTGCATTAGCACCGATATTAGAAGAGTGGCTGGAGAGGCGGCATGGGGCCCTAACTTTTAGGCTGACGCAGGTATTATCGGGACATGGATGCTTCGGCAAGTACCTGTATCGCATTGGCCGCGAGCCGACACCGGAGTGCCACCACTGCGACGACAGCCGCGAGGACACGGCGCTGCATACCCTAGCGGAATGTTCAGCGTGGGCGGGACAGCGCCGAGATATCGCGATGGATATTGGCGCGAACGTCATTACGCTCCCGACCCTCGCACAAGCGATCACGATGAGCGTAAGCGCCTGGGAGTCTGCCGCAGCCTTTTGCGAGGCGGTGATGAACGCAAAGGAAGCGGCGGAGAGGGACAGGGAGAACAGCACCACACTCCCATCCCGCAGCAGACGCACCGGGCGCCGGAGGCAACGTAACGACCTCCAGCCCCCATGAGTGCTGGCCTGCGAGTGGCTTGGAGGGCACCAGGCCACTCGACCAGAACAGGCCCGAGACGGCGGCGCGTCGTGTTCCACGCGCGCCTCTCTACAGAATGAGGTGAGGGGCAAGGAACCCCTCTTATTTACCAAGACGAGGCAGCCATACATCCAAACGGCAGCCATGGTCTGTCGAGGGTCGAGGAATTTTTCGCAAGAGTCACCCTGACCGCGACCTTAAAGACCTCCCGCAGAAGGAACACCGTGTGGTTTTTAGTCGGTTCGACTCCGACATAACCATCCCGTCGTGCCCTCGATGGGGTGGTATCCGGCGATTTTCCACACGAGAAAAAAAAAAAAAAAAAAAAAAAAAAAAAAAAAAAAAAAAAGGTTAGGTTAGGTTAGGTTAGGTTAGGTTAGGTTAGGTTAGGTTAGGTTAGGTTAGGTTAGGTTAGGTTAGGTTAGGTTAGGTTAGGTTAGGTAAGGTTAGGTTAGGTTAGGTAAGGTTAGGTTAGGTTAGGTTAGGTTAGGTTAGGTTAGGTTAGGTTAGGTTAGGTTAGGTTAGGTTAGGTTAGGTTAGGTTAGGTTAGGTTAGGTTAGGTTAGGTTAGGTTAGGTTAGGTTAGGTTAGGTTAGGTTAGGTTAGGTTAGGTTAGGTTAGGTTAGGTTAGGTTAGGTTAGGTTAGGTTAGGTTAGGTTAGGTTAGGTTAGGTTAGGTTAGGTTAGGTTAGGTTAGGTTAGGTTAGGTTAGGTTAGGTTGGGGTGCTAAGTGCCGGAAAACCTCCTCGTGGTGCACCCTGGGCAACGTGTGCCGGTGGATTCGCGGCGTTTCGCGAAACCACCGTCACACGGCTAATGTTCTGGCAGAGTAGGGGGTGGCCCATTCCTGGGCTGCCCGGAGGACGGGCTTGACGTGCACTCACACTGCCGTCGAGCGGGCGGGGAGATCTTCTTTCTGCCACCGTCGGATATCGCAATCCCGATTAGGAGTGTCGTGGCCACGTCTCACGGCTCCGAGCGGGGGCGAGGGTCTTGGCTTGGTCGCCTGGGCTGCGAGGATGACAACCTCTATAAAAAATCCCCGAATCCTGTGTTGCGGAGCGTGACCAGAGGATGCATGGCCGATGGGATGTTCGGTTCCAAGCGCTACCCCCAGCTGGGGCACCTGCGGACCCCCCAGTTGGGATACAAATTTACGCTTACCCGGGTACAGGGGGCACTGCCCGGGTGGACCTTTATTTCCCCCATACTCGTGGGATTCATTATGGATACAAATAAATTGAAAAATATATTTAATAAGAGGAGCGTAGCGCTCCCTGAGAAGGAGAAGGAGAAGGAGAAGGAGAAAGAGGTGGAGGACGAACAGCGAAGGAGCGCGGGCAGTTTGCCCCAAGAAGCGGCCAATTCGGGTCGGCTGATCGATTCCAGGACTTCAGTGACCTCTGCGTCGCTGGAGAGTTTGTTGTGCTCGGACCGGTTCGGCTCAGAATCCTCGCTCAGCTCAGCAGTGAGCGATATGGACCAGTTGGTAGGTGGTTCAAGCATCGGTCCAGACGCGCTGTCGGTTGATGAGTGCCGCGCTCGACAGCAGAAGCGCGGTGCTTCTCCTGGAGACGGTGAGAACCGGAACAGGAAGGTCCACTCTTCGCAAAGAGGGGGATCTGTGGCTAGATTTGCTCGGCCGCAGACACCGCCAGCAAAGACGGCTGCTAAAATCACGCCAGTCGCAACAACGTCTGGCGTGTTTTCTAGAAGGGAGGCTTACAACCGAGGCCGCACAGAAGGAGAGTTAGTCGCTGAGGACCAAGTCCAGCAACTAATGGACGGGCTCCACTCGTCGGGAGGGGTAATTGCCCCGAAAACCGTGACAGAGCTCGTGGAATCGGCGACTGCTTCAATAGCGGTCATTGCGAAGGTGGCAGCCAAATCTAAGAATCTGAAGGGCACCTTCGCAAAAGGCTTGAAGGAGTCAGCCTCCGTCCTTAAGGAGGTGGTGGACACGCTCTCCGATCGTTGCGTGGAGTTGCGGGCCAACAGCTCCCGCTTAGAGGCCGAAGTTAGGGCGCTCCGCGCCGAGATTACGCAGTTGCGGGCCGAATTTCAATCGGTCAAGGCCGTCGGTTCTGTCCCGGCCAGGGTGGACGCTGTGCCAACAGGTTCCGTCCTGAATGTGCCAGCCCAAGCCAGAGAGCTGTCGCCTAGCGGTTCCTTCACGGAGGCGCAAATGCGACAGCTCACTATCCTATTCGGGAGCCTCATGAACGCGCACCTTGAGGGTATCAAGGCGCGTCTGCCCCCGGAGCCGAGCTGTCGGCCACCGCTCACAGTGCCCAAGCCGAAGCCTCCTCAGGGGCCACCAATGGGGCCGCCACCACCCCGTACAGGGGGACGGGCCGGGTCTTTTGCAGCAGCGGCTGCCTCAAGACCGGTTGACCAAGGTGTGCGGCCGCGGAGGGGAGTTTCCAAACCCCCGCCGCAGCGTGCGCCGAGAGAAGCCGTTATGGATGCTTCATGCGCCACAGCGGCTCAGGTCCATCGCCCGGCGCCTGCGCCTGCTCCCGCCACCGCCACCTCTTCTGAGGAATGGCAAACGGCGGGGAGCAAGAAATCGCAGCGCCGGAAGAAACAGAGAGCCGCTGCGCCCTCTGTGCAGGAAGTCGCTGCCGCCCCCTCTTCGCAGGAGGCCGCTCCGCTTAAAAGAGGCAAGAAGAGGCCGAAGCTGTCTCCGCCGAAAACGGCCGCCGTCCTTGTGACGGTGTCACCGGAGGCGGAGAGCAGAGGCGTTACTTACGCCAGCCTCTTCAGTAACGCGAAGGCCGCTCTCTTAGCGGCTGGGGGCGTAGAGGTCAGGTTCCGCCGCTCACAGACCGGGGCCCGGCTTCTTGAAGTTCCAGGGGCGGAGGGCGCTAAAAAGGCCGACCTGGTGGCGGAAACGCTCCGGCGTCTCGCGGGAGGCGAGGAAGGCGTGAGAGTCGCCAGGCCGATGAAGTGCGCGGAGTTGCGCATCTCTGGCCTGGACGACTCCGTAACGTCCGAGGAGGTCCGGGAGGCTATAGAGCAGAAGGCTCAGTGCTCTCCCGGAACCGTGAAGGTCGGCGCGATCCGCCCCGGCCCCGGCGGAGTGCTCCTCGTGGGTGTCTCTGCCGCGAGGATCACTATCCTCGGGAACCGTGAAGGTCGGCGCGATCCGCCCCGGCCCCGGCGGAGTTGGTGCGGCGTGGGCGCGTTGCCCCGTCGCCGCGGCCAAAGTTTTGGCAGAGGTGGGGCGGCTCCTCGTGGGTGTCTCTGCCGCGAGGATCACTATCCTCGAGGCGAGGCCCGCGAGGTGCTATAGGTGCATGGGCGCAGGGCACCTGCGCCCTCAATGCACCAGCAGCCTAGACTGCAGCGGACTCTGTTTCCGCTGCGGTCAACCGGGGCATACGGCAGCGGCGTGTTCCGCCGCTCCCCACTGCCCCGCGTGCGCGGCGGGCAACCTGCCCGCCAACCATATGATGGGAAGGGCGGATTGCAAACCTCCCAGGGCTGCCAAGCCACCCAAGGCTGCCAAGCCGCCCTTGGGGACGGGCCGAGCTGCGGCCGACCCCTGCACCCAGGCTCCGGTGCGGATGGAGGAGGGTGAAGACGAGGCGCCCTCTCAAGCCTCTCCATCCTCCACCTAATGGACTCCCTTAGACGTGCTCGCTCCTCGCCCCTGTCGTCAGTGATAGGGGTACCGGATGCGTTGCGCGATAGGGGGTCCAGGACGCGGTCGCACCCTCCTGCGGGAATTTCATCTCGTGGGGGGAGGCGGCGGGGCTAGTCTGCCCCGTCGCCGGCGAACCGGGCGACGTCGAGGCGCAGTCGCGCGTGACGTCGTTTGGTGGGGCTGTGGGCGTGATGGACGGGGAAGTTTCCCACGCTCGCGGCCTTTCGCGATGGCGGCGTTCTGTGTGTACCCAGGACGCCGCAGGAGCAGGAATGCCCGATGGGGCTAGGCCGCTGGGTGGGTCCGCCGAAGAATAGCAAATTCCGGCGGCCTATCCGTGTGAAGGCGGCGAGTTGGTACACGGCCGATTTTTTAGTGGGGGCAGGTCCCACACTACCTCCAGCGTCTGCCCCGGGTGCTGGAGGTGTGCGTTCAGGCATTTTTTACGGCCATAAAAAAAAAAAAAAAAAAAAAAAGGTTAGGTTAGGTTAGGTTAGGTTAGGTTAGGTTAGGTTAGGTTAGGTTAGGTTAGGTTAGGTTAGGTTAGGTTAGGTTAGGTTAGGTTAGGTTAGGTTAGGTTAGGTTAGGTTAGGTTAGGTTAGGTTAGGTTAGGTTAGGTTAGGTTAGGTTAGGTTAGGTTAGGTTAGGTTAGGTTAGGTTAGGTTAGGTTAGGTTAGGTTAGGTTAGGTTAGGTTAGGTTAGGTTAGGTTAGGTTAGGTTAGGTTAGGTTAGGTTAGGTTAGGTTAGGTTAGGTTAGGTTAGGTTAGGTTAGGTTAGGTTAGGTTAGGTTAGGTTAGGTTAGGTTAGGTTAGGTTAGGTTAGGTTAGGTTAGGTTAGGTTAGGTTAGGTTAGGTTAGGTTAGGTTAGGTTAGGTTAGGTTAGGTTAGGTTAGGTTAGGTTAGGTTAGGTTAGGTTAGGTTAGGTTAGGTTAGGTTAGGTTAGGTTAGGTTAGGTTAGGTTAGGTTAGGTTAGGTTAGGTTAGGTTAGGTTAGGTTAGGTTAGGTTAGGTTAGGTTAGGTTAGGTTAGGTTAGGTTAGGTTAGGTTAGGTTAGGTTAGGTTAGGTTAGGTTAGGTTAGGTTAGGTTAGGTTAGGTTAGGTTAGGTTAGGTTAGGTTAGGTTAGGTTAGGTTAGGTTAGGTTAGGTTAGGTTAGGTTAGGTTAGGTTAGGTTAGGTTAGGTTAGGTTAGGTTAGGTTAGGTTAGGTTAGGTTAGGTTAGGTTAGGTTAGGTTAGGTTAGGTTAGGTTAGGTTAGGTTAGGTTAGGTTAGGTTAGGTTAGGTTAGGTTAGGTTAGGTTAGGTTAGGTTAGGTTAGGTTAGGTTAGGTTAGGTTAGGTTAGGTTAGGTTAGGTTAGGTTAGGTTAGGTTAGGTTAGGTTAGGTTAGGTTAGGTTAGGTTAGGTTAGGTTAGGTTAGGTTAGGTTAGGTTAGGTTAGGTTAGGTTAGGTTAGGTTAGGTTAGGTTAGGTTAGGTTAGGTTAGGTTAGGTTAGGTTAGGTTAGGTTAGGTTAGGTTAGGTTAGGTTAGGTTAGGTTAGGTTAGGTTAGGTTAGGTTAGGTTAGGTTAGGTTAGGTTAGGTTAGGTTAGGTTAGGTTAGGTTAGGTTAGGTTAGGTTAGGTTAGGTTAGGTTAGGTTAGGTTAGGTTAGGTTAGGTTAGGTTAGGTTAGGTTAGGTTAGGTTAGGTTAGGTTAGGTTAGGTTAGGTTAGGTTAGGTTAGGTTAGGTTAGGTTAGGTTAGGTTAGGTTAGGTTAGGTTAGGTTAGGTTAGGTTAGGTTAGGTTAGGTTAGGTTAGGTTAGGTTAGGTTAGGTTAGGTTAGGTTAGGTTAGGTTAGGTTAGGTTAGGTTAGGTTAGGTTAGGTTAGGTTAGGTTAGGTTAGGTTAGGTTAGGTTAGGTTAGGTTAGGTTAGGTTAGGTTAGGTTAGGTTAGGTTAGGTTAGGTTAGGTTAGGTTAGGTTAGGTTAGGTTAGGTTAGGTTAGGTTAGGTTAGGTTAGGTTAGGTTAGGTTAGGTTAGGTTAGGTTAGGTTAGGTTAGGTTAGGTTAGGTTAGGTTAGGTTAGGTTAGGTTAGGTTAGGTTAGGTTAGGTTAGGTTAGGTTAGGTTAGGTTAGGTTAGGTTAGGTTAGGTTAGGTTAGGTTAGGTTAGGTTAGGTTAGGTTAGGTTAGGTTAGGTTAGGTTAGGTTAGGTTAGGTTAGGTTAGGTTAGGTTAGGTTAGGTTAGGTTAGGTTAGGTTAGGTTAGGTTAGGTTAGGTTAGGTTAGGTTAGGTTAGGTTAGGTTAGGTTAGGTTAGGTTAGGTTAGGTTAGGTTAGGTTAGGTTAGGTTAGGTTAGGTTAGGTTAGGTTAGGTTAGGTTAGGTTAGGTTAGGTTAGGTTAGGTTAGGTTAGGTTAGGTTAGGTTAGGTTAGGTTAGGTTAGGTTAGGTTAGGTTAGGTTAGGTTAGGTTAGGTTAGGTTAGGTTAGGTTAGGTTAGGTTAGGTTAGGTTAGGTTAGGTTAGGTTAGGTTAGGTTAGGTTAGGTTAGGTTAGGTTAGGTTAGGTTAGGTTAGGTTAGGTTAGGTTAGGTTAGGTTAGGTTAGGTTAGGTTAGGTTAGGTTAGGTTAGGTTAGGTTAGGTTAGGTTAGGTTAGGTTAGGTTAGGTTAGGTTAGGTTAGGTTAGGTTAGGTTAGGTTAGGTTAGGTTAGGTTAGGTTAGGTTAGGTTAGGTTAGGTTAGGTTAGGTTAGGTTAGGTTAGGTTAGGTTAGGTTAGGTTAGGTTAGGTTAGGTTAGGTTAGGTTAGGTTAGGTTAGGTTAGGTTAGGTTAGGTTAGGTTAGGTTAGGTTAGGTTAGGTTAGGTTAGGTTAGGTTAGGTTAGGTTAGGTTAGGTTAGGTTAGGTTAGGTTAGGTTAGGTTAGGTTAGGTTAGGTTAGGTTAGGTTAGGTTAGGTTAGGTTAGGTTAGGTTAGGTTAGGTTAGGTTAGGTTAGGTTAGGTTAGGTTAGGTTAGGTTAGGTTAGGTTAGGTTAGGTTAGGTTAGGTTAGGTTAGGTTAGGTTAGGTTAGGTTAGGTTAGGTTAGGTTAGGTTAGGTTAGGTTAGGTTAGGTTAGGTTAGGTTAGGTTAGGTTAGGTTAGGTTAGGTTAGGTTAGGTTAGGTTAGGTTAGGTTAGGTTAGGTTAGGTTAGGTTAGGTTAGGTTAGGTTAGGTTAGGTTAGGTTAGGTTAGGTTAGGTTAGGTTAGGTTAGGTTAGGTTAGGTTAGGTTAGGTTAGGTTAGGTTAGGTTAGGTTAGGTTAGGTTAGGTTAGGTTAGGTTAGGTTAGGTTAGGTTAGGTTAGGTTAGGTTAGGTTAGGTTAGGTTAGGTTAGGTTAGGTTAGGTTAGGTTAGGTTAGGTTAGGTTAGGTTAGGTTAGGTTAGGTTAGGTTAGGTTAGGTTAGGTTAGGTTAGGTTAGGTTAGGTTAGGTTAGGTTAGGTTAGGTTAGGTTAGGTTAGGTTAGGTTAGGTTAGGTTAGGTTAGGTTAGGTTAGGTTAGGTTAGGTTAGGTTAGGTTAGGTTAGGTTAGGTTAGGTTAGGTTAGGTTAGGTTAGGTTAGGTTAGGTTAGGTTAGGTTAGGTTAGGTTAGGTTAGGTTAGGTTAGGTTAGGTTAGGTTAGGTTAGGTTAGGTTAGGTTAGGTTAGGTTAGGTTAGGTTAGGTTAGGTTAGGTTAGGTTAGGTTAGGTTAGGTTAGGTTAGGTTAGGTTAGGTTAGGTTAGGTTAGGTTAGGTTAGGTTAGGTTAGGTTAGGTTAGGTTAGGTTAGGTTAGGTTAGGTTAGGTTAGGTTAGGTTAGGTTAGGTTAGGTTAGGTTAGGTTAGGTTAGGTTAGGTTAGGTTAGGTTAGGTTAGGTTAGGTTAGGTTAGGTTAGGTTAGGTTAGGTTAGGTTAGGTTAGGTTAGGTTAGGTTAGGTTAGGTTAGGTTAGGTTAGGTTAGGTTAGGTTAGGTTAGGTTAGGTTAGGTTAGGTTAGGTTAGGTTAGGTTAGGTTAGGTTAGGTTAGGTTAGGTTAGGTTAGGTTAGGTTAGGTTAGGTTAGGTTAGGTTAGGTTAGGTTAGGTTAGGTTAGGTTAGGTTAGGTTAGGTTAGGTTAGGTTAGGTTAGGTTAGGTTAGGTTAGGTTAGGTTAGGTTAGGTTAGGTTAGGTTAGGTTAGGTTAGGTTAGGTTAGGTTAGGTTAGGTTAGGTTAGGTTAGGTTAGGTTAGGTTAGGTTAGGTTAGGTTAGGTTAGGTTAGGTTAGGTTAGGTTAGGTTAGGTTAGGTTAGGTTAGGTTAGGTTAGGTTAGGTTAGGTTAGGTTAGGTTAGGTTAGGTTAGGTTAGGTTAGGTTAGGTTAGGTTAGGTTAGGTTAGGTTAGGTTAGGTTAGGTTAGGTTAGGTTAGGTTAGGTTAGGTTAGGTTAGGTTAGGTTAGGTTAGGTTAGGTTAGGTTAGGTTAGGTTAGGTTAGGTTAGGTTAGGTTAGGTTAGGTTAGGTTAGGTTAGGTTAGGTTAGGTTAGGTTAGGTTAGGTTAGGTTAGGTTAGGTTAGGTTAGGTTAGGTTAGGTTAGGTTAGGTTAGGTTAGGTTAGGTTAGGTTAGGTTAGGTTAGGTTAGGTTAGGTTAGGTTAGGTTAGGTTAGGTTAGGTTAGGTTAGGTTAGGTTAGGTTAGGTTAGGTTAGGTTAGGTTAGGTTAGGTTAGGTTAGGTTAGGTTAGGTTAGGTTAGGTTAGGTTAGGTTAGGTTAGGTTAGGTTAGGTTAGGTTAGGTTAGGTTAGGTTAGGTTAGGTTAGGTTAGGTTAGGTTAGGTTAGGTTAGGTTAGGTTAGGTTAGGTTAGGTTAGGTTAGGTTAGGTTAGGTTAGGTTAGGTTAGGTTAGGTTAGGTTAGGTTAGGTTAGGTTAGGTTAGGTTAGGTTAGGTTAGGTTAGGTTAGGTTAGGTTAGGTTAGGTTAGGTTAGGTTAGGTTAGGTTAGGTTAGGTTAGGTTAGGTTAGGTTAGGTTAGGTTAGGTTAGGTTAGGTTAGGTTAGGTTAGGTTAGGTTAGGTTAGGTTAGGTTAGGTTAGGTTAGGTTAGGTTAGGTTAGGTTAGGTTAGGTTAGGTTAGGTTAGGTTAGGTTAGGT